>CAIGQQ010037872.1:4235439-4254747 GCA_903798035.1 Danio albolineatus
AAGAAAGAAAGAAAGAAAGAAAGAAAGAAAGAAAGAAAGAAAGAAAGCGGTATATCTATGAATAGACCGGCGTGATGGCACGGAAGCGCGTGGGGGTTTGGTGACGTAGAGCGCATGTCGTCCGCAGTGCACGCGAGGCCTGCTGCCAGTGGAAGAAAGCGCTTTCAATAAGGTGAGGTCATGTTATCGACACCAGCAGCAGAATAAGCGCTATTAATAATCGATACAGCCTTCACCACATCGTTTCTGACGAGCCCGGGTATTTAACTGACATTTTGGATACACGGAGTGTTTCAATCGTAGCAGGTAAGTGAGCGTTTTAAGGTGGTTTTAATGCGCGGTATTGTTTCGCCGTGGGGGAGGGTGTCTGTGTAAATCAATGCTCATTTACAATTCTTTGAATAAAAGTAATACGACAGTTTGGTTGTTTTGAATGATGAGGCTTTTTAACGTGGAGGCTAATAAATGAGCCGGGGTCCGTGGGCTACGTGAGATCGCTTACAATGCTATTTGTCAAGCTGCTTGCTTTGCCTGCCACCCACTGTAACTACACTATACTCTGTGTTGTATTCTGGATTGAAAGTAGTTGGGAAGGTAACATGTCAGTGTAGACTAAATTACATAGGGTTTAGCATGTATGCTAACACTGTCAAATTCCTCGCACACACACACACACAATCACTATTGATGTTTTGTGTACATATATAGTACCTTACAAACCTGTGCTATCAATATCATATCCTGATATTGAAACTTTTAAAGGATTTTGGAGACAAGCTGATTGTTTATCAGTCAGAATTGAATTATTAATTCTGCGTTTTTGATGAGTAAAATTACAGTTCTTCAATTATGATTATCAACAAAACAAAACCATGTTTAGTGACACAAACAAACAATTAAAGTATGGCTTCAGAATTTCTCATATTGTAGACAAATTTAGTTAACTCAGTATTACTATTCAAGTTATTTATTATGATTCAGTAGCGTTTATGTTATTGTTTGCTTCTGAGGCAATGCTGGATAATAAATTCACTTGATGTACTCCAGAACTGATTTATTTACATTACTTGATGTTGTAATTCACATCTATTGATCATTTCTATTGTGGTGCATAATAATTCTTGTGGTTTTATATTTTTCTCTTGAAGAATGTTGTACTGAATAGTTATGAGTGTTATTAGCCTGGAAGTCTAGCTTTCATTGTGATCCGATTAAAAGGAAAACTTTATTGATTTGTTTGGCTGCATGTCTGGTTTTATCATGTGTAGGCATTTCTGATTTATTGTTTCAATTTACAGTTAATTATTGTTCTGTATATGAGAAACTGTTTAATACAGATTATAACTTTACATGCTTGACTATACACAGCTATTACCTCAAACTCCTGGTCAGAAGTTAATTAATTAAGTCTTGGAAAAAGTCTTACTCAGTTGGATCTAAAAACCATTTCAAGCTTGCATGTTCGGACATATTCAGTTTTACTACCTCTAATCACAGTGAATTGTGCAACTTTAAAGTACTGCTGTGACATGTCAGACAAAAATATCCCTGATATTATGCCATTTGAGTAAATGACAAAAAAAAAAAAAAAAAAAACATGGAATCACTGTGGAACTGGGTCATGCTGTTAGTCCTGCTGTTCTAACTCAGGTTAAGAGCCATTAGGAAACTGCCCTACTCTTTGATGGCATATGAGTCCCCTTTTTATGTGTGTGTGTGTGTGTGTTTCTAACAGCTGTATGCTCTAGTTATTTTCTTTTTGATGGCACAGAGATAAAGCCCAAAGCCAAAATGAGGCTCAAGACCACTCTGTGCTATCCTTTCAGATTATTCTGCTGTGCCAGGAAAAAAGATACTGCAGGACAAAAACAATCTTATCTGGCTAAAGGTATCACAACAATTACAACATTATAGTGTGTTTTGTTTCTGTTGTCTAGGTTTGTAACAGTCTGCCTCGTTCGGATGCTCAGACATCGACTTCATCATGAACAAAAATAAGCGAGAAAAAGAATTCTACAGTGTAGATGTGGGGGATTCGACGTTCACAGTGTTGAAGCGCTATCAGAATCTAAGACCCATTGGCTCGGGTGCTCAGGGAATAGTCTGGTATGTTCTAAGAGCTCGTATTCCACCTCAAATCAAGGACGTTAGGCTGTCGCAGCATCTTTTCATCCATTTCATGCATGCTTTTCTCTTTTAGCTCGGCGTATGACAACAACCTTGAGCGAAATGTGGCTATAAAGAAGCTCAGCCGGCCTTTTCAGAATCAAACTCATGCCAAACGTGCGTACAGAGAGCTGGTGCTCATGAAATGTGTCAACCATAAAAATGTAAGTCAAGACACTGAAATGACTCGTAACGTGTTGCATTTTATCCTGCATCCTATGCGTAGGGCTAATACACGTTCTTGTCTTTTCACTCACAGATAATAGGTCTCTTAAATGTTTTTACACCGCAAAAAACATTAGAAGAATTCCAAGATGTGTGAGTATATATTGCTTGTTTATACACAGTTAAAAACACCAGACCCCAGCTGATACCCCAACTAATGCTCTCTCACATCCACACACAAACACACCCCTCCCCTTCTTCTCCGGTCTCTCTTACCCCCCATCACACCCTCTTTTTTTGTCCCTCCCCTTCCCGCCCCTTCCCCACCGGCAGTTACCTAGTAATGGAGCTGATGGACGCAAACCTCTGCCAAGTCATTCAGATGGAGCTGGACCACGAGCGGCTGTCCTATCTGCTGTACCAGATGCTGTGTGGAATAAAACACCTCCACGCGGCGGGGATCATCCACAGGGTCTGTGCTCTTTAGCCTAAAGCCTCTCCGCCTAAAACAAAAAGACTGCCGTACGCAGCCAAGGTTGCACTGACGACGAAAAGCTTAATAATCAGTTAAGGTGAGGGAGGGGGAGGGGTTTCATCCCCTGGGCTGATTACAAAAAGCCAGACCTCTGCCTGCCTGACTGCCTGACTGCAGCTGCTGCTGTGGACTGCATTGCGCTGTTGAGGCAGGGACGTATTGAGAGGGGACAGGAGGAAAGCAATCAAGTGATCCTCTGTAAACATCGCCATCCTCTAGTCCTGTTTCACCTTGACTTCAGTCGTATAGCATACACAGATATGATTGGAGATGTTTATTTTTCTATGGTTATTATAAATAAAAAATTGTCTTGCCGCACAAGGTCATGTGTTATAAACAGCGACCTTTGAATACTAAATATGCAAATTTAATTTGCAGCCACAGACAATCAAGCATTAAATGAATAAAAATGGTTTCATTTTGGCAGATCGATTGCGAGGTGGTTAGAAAGCAGAGGGACATTGAGGGGAAATAATGTGTCATATTTTTCAAGGTTAATGGGGCGGAAAGACTGGTTTGTTGAAAGTGGAGTGCAGAACATTGGGTTTTATTCACTTTAGCCCCTGGAAATATATCTGTGTTGTTGGTTAATTTTCAGTTTGACAGACACATAAATACCACACCGTTTATATTGGCTTATATCAACAAATTGTTTATAAAAAATAAAAACCCAACTACAGTTATATCAAAAAAACAATGCATATTTTTGGCATTTAAATTTAAACATGGTAGCTACTGTCACATGTCCAAAGGTTGGATTCTGTTTTGAGGTTATTTTTTTATTCAATAATTTATTTAAATGATAAATAATGGAACACTTATTCATCAATAAATAAATGCATATTAATGATAATATGATAATAAATGCACGTTGACCCATGTTTTAATAGGAAGCAGTTATTTTGTTATAATGTTATTCATAATTTTGTTATGTTATGTACATAATTTTGTAAATTTTTTTCATAAATAAAAGATGTGTATGTGCACATTTCTTTCAGAAACATTTAAACAAATCCTACCTATCCCAAACTATTGAACAATAGCGTATATTACAGCTTGGCATTTCAATAATTATTTTTTTTTCTTTTCTTTTTTTAAATTTCTTTTTCGTGTTTTGACTTCCTATGTGGTCTAAGGTTTTAAGCGCCTAGTGTATTTTTAAAGTGGTATTTTATACAAAAATGAAAGTTTACTGTTAATTTACTTACTCAGGTCATCCAAACTGTAGGAGTAATTTTTCTGAATCAGAAGCTTGTTATCCCACCTTTTAGAGGGCCAAATAAAACATAGATATTATTTAAGGAAAACCTAATGATTATCCTGACAATATATTGAGGACAAAATAATACTGAACATTAATTATGACATTATTGTTTTTATTGCACAGCGAATTATCCCATAGCATGTTAAAGCAAAGAAAAATATCAAAATTTGATGTGAAAATGCAAAACTGACTTTTACTCTGTCCTGCGATTTCTTTAGGATCTGAAACCCAGTAACATCGTGGTAAAGTCAGACTGTACCCTGAAGATCCTGGATTTCGGTCTGGCGCGGACAGCAGCTACGGGTCTGCTGATGACACCATATGTGGTGACCCGTTACTACAGAGCCCCTGAAGTCATCCTGGGAATGGGATATCAAGCCAATGGTCAGTGCTGCTGACAAGCTGCAGAATTATGCATGCTTAACGTCCAATATCGTCCTCGTGTTGCAGGTTTCATTTCATGCTTTTATAGGCCTCCGAGGCTTTCCTTGCACTAACAGCTTTGTGGTTTCTTCACCAAAATGTTGTGTGAGGAAAACCATTTATCCGGAATTGTGCTCTCTCTGATCAAATGTGACGCTTGCTCTATGTGTGACGAGTACACAATGGCCTGGTGTGCTCATTCATTTCTAACCCAAACTGTAATGAATAAAACAAGCTCTTATGCAACTGTACAGAATCACTAACACCCCCTGACTTCCTGCTTAACTGTTTTCTCTCTTTCCCTCTGCTGCACACGCTTAGTGGACATTTGGTCTGTGGGCTGCATTTTGGCAGAAATGGTCCGTCACAAAATCCTTTTTCCTGGGAGGGACTGTATCCTTGAGTCGCGCGAGTGATAAAATGCATCATCAATGCAAGGATTGTCTGTTAGCATTTCAAGAAAGTATTGACAAAGAAGAGTCGTGCGGCACTATTGAGCTTGACAAACCTTACCGTTTGTTTTTGTTGTTGATAATTTTCCATTCATTTTGAGATTCTTTCATATTGTGTTCTTTGATGATGCATATAGTGTGTTTAGCAAACTTTGGTTGGTTATTTTTTGATTATAGCCATATATTTTGCTTTTTATGCCTTCATTTATTTCTGTGAGGGGCAGTTTTGATTTTCCAGTCTTTCTGGCTAATTTTGGCTTTACCTTTAGTGAACACCACTACTATAAGGTCTAGTTTTGGATCTTTACATTGCCACCTATTTGTGTGTGTGTGTGTCTGTGTGTGTGTGTTTTTTAATTATCGTTATTTATTAGTGGTCTTATATTGGTTTGTGTTTTTGTGTCATGTTAAATTAAGTGGTAAGACCAATTTTGAGAGGATCAAAATATTATATGGATATTGCGAGATTATTCTCAAATCATGCAAGCTGTTGTGTTCTGTTTTTGGCTCTTGTCAAAAGAGACTGACAGTGTTTTCGTTTCTCATTGTAAAATTACTCTTTAGTCGTTTTCATTTTTGAGCTGCTTATAGCTGACGTTTTGCACTTTTTGAGCTGCAATCTGCTATTCAGAGTTTTGGTTTGGTCAATACTTTACTAGAAATGAATAGTTTTATTGAAAAAGTTGGCGTGCATTGAGCAAAATGGTAGAAAAAAACATTTTATAATGTTACAAAATGCTATTTTGTGGGTTTTCAACATTGATAATGAGAAATATAAGCATAATAGAGTGACATTCAAGACTGGGCAAATGGCAACCTAAAAAGTCAGCTTTGCCACCACATGAATAGATTATGTAAAAATAAATAAATAAAATAAAAATAAATAAAATATATATTAAAATGAAAAACAGTTGTAATACAATTCCACGACATTACTAATTTGACTGTATTTGTTCAATAAATGTAGCATTGGAGTGCACAGAAGACTAATTGTAGAAACGATTGAAAAGCTTCTCAGATCCACTTTTGAATGGTAGTGTATATTAGGATTTTGAGGTCTACGATTGGTGTTGTGTAGGTTTGAGAACACAATGTCGAATAAGGCAAGTCCAAAAAAAAAAAATTCTGTAAAAATATTAATTTGTAATATGTTGTCATGCTAAATCTGTAATGTTGCTCAGTATTTGTTTCCTTTATCACAATGGTTTATGAGTCAGCATTGTGAGTCACATCTTGAGTGAAAATGGTCAGACCCAAGATACGTTATGACGTTTGTTTCCGGTTTATTTATAGTTTTGCGGTGATCATTCTGTTACGCCTGCGCTCCATCTTCACTTGCTTTCCCTGCTAGACATGGCAGATCCTGCATGACGCACATCACTTTTCTTGCCATCTGATTTCATCTTCATTTTGTCATTCTGCCTCTTCTTTTTTTTAGCTCTGTGTTGCATGCTAATTTCACTTTCATTTCATTTTTCAGTGGATGTGTGGTCTGTCGGCTGTATCATGGCTGAAATGGTCAGAGGTAGTGTATTATTTCCAGGTTCAGATCGTATCCTTGCCTGTCTATTGTGTGCCATCCATTCCATGTTCATCCCTTCTCTCTATTACCCACAGTACATTGTTTTCCATGACCTTTATGACCACTTAGATGACTGTTATAGAATTAGTGAAATGTAAAAAAGATATTTGTGGGAAGTTTAGTTTACATATTTTAGGGCTGTTTGTATATTTCTTAACGCTCTAATGATTGAAGATATTGATCAGTGGAACAAAGTAATAGAGCAGCTGGGAACGCCAACCCAAGAGTTCCTGTTGAAACTCAACCAGTCTGTGCGGACATACGTGGAGAACAGGCCGCGGTACACTGGATATAGCTTTGAGAAGCTCTTTCCTGACGTCTTGTTCCCTGCTGATTCAGAACACAGCAAACTAAAAGGTACTTCATCTTCTCGATACTTTAAATGACTGATCTTGTTTTCTGCCGCATTTTTGTACTTGGTGTTAGTTCATCCAGTTGTTACTAATTACTCACCCTCATGTCATTCTAAACACCTGAGACCATTGTTCGTCTTCAGAGTAGAAATTAAGATATTTTAAGTGAAACTTTAGAGCTCCCTCATCCTCCATAGACAGCAAGGTTCCTGACTCAAAGTCCAGACCATGTGCCTTACTTCAGTGGTTCAATTTTAATATTATTAAGCAACGAGAATACTTCTGTGCGCTATAATAACTTTTTCCAATAGATTCTTCTCCTCAGTGTCAGTATAGGGTGCACAAAATGTGCATTATATTGAGAAAATATCAAAATAATACAGTATCCTTTTTTTCTTTTAATGAAATTTACAATTTTTTACAGGATATATGTGCAGATACCATTTTGTCTTATAAATGTTTGTTTCTTTACGGGCAGTTCTTAATGCAAAAACTGAACTAAACAGTGCTACTTTGAACTGTGATACAGGAACCATTTATAACTAGGCACAAAATACACTTCAGTGCAGACTTACAGTAAAGTTTGTTTGTTTGATGACATTCTTGATCACACAACCATTATCAAACAGTGCTGTGAGATCCAGTGTTAGTTAATTAGTGCCAAGCTCTTCAAAAACGTCCGAAACCAAAAATGTTATCGATTTAGGTGGATTTCATGGTCAAATAGTTTCATAGTTTGTTTACATCCATCAGCCCCAGTAGTTAGTTAATTAATGCATTTACTCACATTAACAAACAATGATCGATACTTTTATTACAGTATTAATTGTTAGTTCATGTTAACGCATAGTGCATTCATGTTAACAAGCATGAATTTGGATGTTAATTATGCATTAGCCAAAGTTGAACTGTTTAATAGATGCTGTACAAGTATTGTTTATAATTACTTCATGTTAGTATGTACATTAACTAATGAAAGCTAATTGTAAAGTATGACTAAGTTGAGTTTGTTTAGATAATGTGAATCAAACTTAATCACTGAATTGTACCACTGTTGATGTATGATCTGATCAAACTTAGTATTTGTTCACTCGCAAACATGTGAATGACATTTAATTGATGAATTTTCTGTTTATTTCTGAACATCTGTAGTACATTTGTGGCAAATACACATGTGTCATCACTCCATGGCAGAGAATGTTCTAAATTCAAAGTGCAAAAATGTACTACGGTACAAAAACTGTGATTTAAAAAAAATAAATTAGATTTTCAAAGCATCGGCACAGAACATGTATTTGCATCTATTTGTTGCAAAAGTAATACAAAGAAGGAGAGCCCATTTTTGCTGAGCTTGAGCAGAAATTAGATGCAAATTCCATCTGCTCGCAGTTTGTCAAGCACACGTCTGGACTGATGGCTAACAAGTAAACGTATACAGTTTAACAAATTCATCAAAACCGACACATTTTGGGGATTTTTTCCTTTCTTTTGCGCCTGTGTTCGTAAGTGCGTACAGTTTAAAAAACAGTTTATAAACTAATCAAATTTTGATATCTTGTTTGAGTTTATCAGCATTCCCATTCATTGTCTTGGTTTTCATTTTGTCATGTATATAAAAACTGTTATTTATAAATGAAATAAAGAATATTTAATTGGCAACTACCTCAAAGGAAGAATTATTATATATTTAGTATATATTTTTTCAATTTAATTCATTTTCAGTTTACTTCATTTGTTTCAAGTGGCAAAAAGGATTCAGTTTGATGGGTTTAGTTTACTATAACAGCTCTTATTTATACTAAATGTCTTTAGGCTACTGTTTAAAAACCCATTCATTATATTGAGGTGCTATGCCTGTTATTATCATGATCTACAAATATTTGAAAAATGAGGATGTTGCCATTTTGTAGGGTTGTTTTTATTAGTCAGACCTATCAGAATTACATCTGGTTCCTCAATTAAAGCTCATAATAATGCTACTGTCACAAAACATCTAATATTATTAATCTGTAAAATGTGCTGAAGCCAAAGCTCTCAAATGTTCGTCTGAGCCTTTCATTGTGTCGAGTCTATCTTAATTGAATGACACACACGCATGCAGGACAAAGGCAACCTAATTCGCAATTCTAATCATTTTCAGCGCATTCACAGTGAAGTGGTCTGAATATTCAGCTGTGTGGTCGAGGTGACATGTCACAGTACTTGACAATATCTGAAGCATCATTAATGCTTTGTACTATGATTTGTTATGCAGCGAGTCAGGCACGAGACCTGCTGTCTAAAATGCTGGTGATTGATGCATCAAAACGGATCTCAGTAGATGAGGCTTTGCAGCACCCCTACATTAACGTGTGGTACGACCCGGCTGAAGTGGAAGCGGTGAGCAGACGCAGATCCACACACTAAGTACCAATCTATTGCTGTTAAGTACACAGGACAGCTCATTGTGATTTCAAGCCCTTGCAGTTTTGAATAGGCTTGGAAAATAGTGTTGTTTTTGTAAAAAAAAGGTTGTATTCGTAAAGTGATTCGTATAAACAAGTTTGTGTTCTAATTTTATCTAAAACATTCTCTATTTACAGAATTCTCTATTTACATGTGAATTTGTAGTTATTTCTAAGATTTCTTGATTTCTAAAAATGTTAATAAAAATATTTGGTTGAAGTTTTTAAAGATGGGTTGTTTAAAAAAATACATAATAGTTTTATTAGTTATAATAATTTAATTTACACTGCAGTTGAAACGTTTGGTATCAGTAAGATTTTTTGAATAGTTTTGAAGATATCTGCTTACCAAAGATGCATTTATTTGATTAAAATGATAGTTCACCCAAACAAAAAATATAAAATCACCAATTAAATGTAATAAACATATTGGAAACCTGGTGTGGTTTCTTTTTACCACTTCAGCCAGGTCTGTTGAACACAAAGGAAGTTAATTTGAAAAATGTTCGAAACCTGTAATCACTGACTTACTATTAAAGACAATGGTTACAGATTGGAACATTGTTTCAGATTAACTTCGTGTTCAACAGAAAAAGAACGTTTCTAAATAACAAAATAACTTCATTTGTGTTGAACAGAAAAAAAGAAACTTAAGCAGGTTTGTAAAGGTTGAATATATGGTTACAGTATTTTTATTTTTTTAGTATACCTTTAATAGCCTACAGTTTTACATGCAGAAATTATCTATGAGCTGCATGGTATTTTTGTTGAATTGTAATGTAGTTTTATTCAGGATTTTTGCTGAACACGGTTACAAAAAACAAATCTTTTGTAACAAAACAAATATGTTTTTTTATAACACTTTTGGGCCATTTATTATGTACTTGTTAAATAACGGTATTAATTGAAAAGAAAATACTTCTTCTGACATCAGATTTTCTTGTCTGTCTAATAGTTTAAAGGTGCAGTAGGTGATTGTCTGAAACATTTTTTTGTGCTGGTTGAAAGTCTCTTCACATTCCAATAGTAATGATTAATTATTACTAATGATTAGTAATGATCTAAATGTATTTGTATGTATTTTTATATTCTAGGTAAGGCATAAAACTAAAAATGTTCATCCAATTAAAATTTGTCGGGCCAACATCTCCCATAATTCCGAAAAGTAGAGCCCAAACTGTCTGTCAGCAAATTGTAGATTTGTACATCTGCATACCTGTTCACGCAGATCCGCCATTTGCACGTGCATGCGTGCCACTTTCATGTGCACACGAGAGAGAGAGAGTGACAGTGCTAAAAACAAATGCTGATTCAACTTTTTCAAATCCTGAATCAACATTGGAGTTACTTTTGCACGCTGGAGGAATGGTGACACCATGGCTGAAGTAATTATGTTAGACAGCTAATGTTATGTTTTAAAAGTATTTTAGTCGCGCAAAGCTGATGTAGATTTTGTTGTTTTACGAATGGGTTAAATGCACAGTGTTGTTCAGCCACTGAAATCTTCCAGCTGTTACGTTTCAGAACGTAATCATTATTTGTTCATTTATTATGTAGGCTGTGTATATGTATATATATATATATGTATGTGTGAAAAACTGATGTGACTATTTTCAGTTTTTATAAGGGACCTTTTACAGGATCGATAATGTAGATTTTTATTTAGTTTAACTACAAAACATAAGTAAATAGCGCTATTTCGCCTAGCCTGCTTTACTGAGGTGAAGTTGCTTTTATATTCACATTGGTTCATTTTTGAACAATGACAAACTGTGACGCGCTCCCTATATTGTTTACCATTCTACTCTGTATATTCGGTCTGAAATAGTATGCTTAGCAATGACTGGAATTCCTGCATACCACTGGTCAACCACTAAGCATACAGTAGTCACTTTAGGACAAAGCGCGTGAGAGAGTGAGACCAGTGATCCTTGCATGCATTTAATATTGCACACTATGACAAGTTTTGCTTGCTAACTACACAAGTGAAGCCATGCTAGATACAATACAGTTTTTTGTTAAGAATTTTACTATTATAAAGCACTATAAACTTTTTTAACTGGCGAATGATATGATCTAGCGGGTCTCTGTCATCTTTAATGTGCGCATTTGTGATCTCGGGAGGCGTGGCTTTGGACTGCAGGGGAGGGATTGTGTTTCTTAGATAATATGCTAACGGATGGCATTTAGGCAGATCACCTACTGCACCTTCAACTAATTCTTCTAGTGAATAAAAACATGATGGAGTTTGTTCTTCCAATTATTATTATTATTATATATATTTTCTTACATTAGCAAGTAACCTAATTGCAGCATTGATTTTTTTTTTCTTCTTAGCAGTATAATCATTTTTGCTTGTCTCTCTCTTTAGCCTTCTCCTCTGATCACAGACAAACAGCTTGATGAGAGGGAACATACAGTAGAGGAGTGGAAAGGTAGTTTGTTTTTCTGACTTTAATGTTCCCTGTGTGAAATCTGATGCAAAGGAAAGTGCCAGAGGTTGAGAACGCACATCATTTGCTCACTGCACACGCGCTCGAAATCTTGTCTGCAGGGGTCACCTGACTGAATAGTGTTAATAAGCTCCTCAGCGTGTTTAAATGCATGACGGCAGCTGCTTAAATTAGAAAGATTGATATTTCTTTTGACCATGAGGAGAGCGTGTACTGCGGATCTTCAGTCCTGCCAGTTTCCATGACTTCGTTCATCTGTCCAATGTTGGAGAGTTACTGACAGTGCAACTAAATTATCTAGTTTTTTTACAGTAGAGTTCAACTGTTTTCAAGCTTTCCATCTAGTTTTTCCATGTAGCATGGCATAGTGTTGGGATTGGGAAGTTTAATTAACTAAATTCATTTAAGCAAAAAATTATTAGTTAAATTAAGTGTATAATTAAACATCAAGTTCACCATCAAGTTAACTTTATGTGCATTTTTGTTAGTTTTAATATTGTCTCTATTTATTTATATTCACCTTGGTTAATTGATTTCAATTGAACTAAAACTGAATTTTGTGCAATGTTGTGTTTAGAAATTTGCGGTTGTTTACAGTAGTGTAATTGTACTCTGTTTTCCATCATCAGAACTGATTTATAAAGAAGTGCTGGATTGGGAAGAACGGATGAAGAATGGTGTTATTCGAGGTCAGCCCTCCCCCCTAGGTTAGTTAGATGAGTTTCTGCTAATCAATTTGCTTATATTGATTTTTATTTTGTAATATCAGAACTGCATGCTAAGGATTATACAGTATTATATAAATGAATTAATATATTTATTCAACACACACACTCACACAGTTAAAGTCAGAGTTATTAGCTCCCCTGAATTATTAGCCCCCATGTTAATTTTTTTCCCAATATCTGTTTAATGGAGAGAAGATTTTTTACAACACATTTCTAAACATAATAGTTTTAATAACTCATTTTTAATAACGGATTTATTTTATCTTTGCCATGATGACAGTAAAAAATATTTTACTAGATATTTTTCAAGACACTTCTATGCCGCTTAGTGCTATTTAAAGGCTTAACTAGGTTAACTAGGCAGGTTAGAGTAATTAGGCAAGTTATTGTATAACGATGGTTTGTTCTGTAGACTATTGAGAAAAAAATAGCTTAAAGGGGCTTATAATTTTGACCTTAAAATGTTTTTTTAAAAATTAAAAGCTGCTTTTATTCTAGCTGAAATAAAACAAAAACACTTTCTCCAGAAGAAAAAATATTATCAGACATACTGTGAAAATTTCATCATTTGGGAAATATTTCAAAAAGAAAGAAAAAATCAAAGGGGGGTTAATAATTCTGACATTAACTGTATATTCATTCATTAATTTTCTTGTCGGTGTAGTCCCTTTTTTAATCTATAGATAGATATATTTAATAAATATCTAAATATATATGGCTTAATGCATTAAGAAAGTGGTATAAAAAGCCCAAACTCTTAAGATAAACCCAGCATCGGTCCCTCCAAGTCCAATGGTTTTTGAGATCAAAAAAAGTTTTTTCTGTATTTTCAGACCAAGTCAAAACAAAATTATCAAATAATGCTCAAGCATCACAAAACCATTCAGTGGACAAGGAAATCATTTTAGACTGGAAATAACAAAAATTCGGAAGGACTACTCAAGAGTCTGCACATAGTATATATATTCTTAATAAACTATATAAAATCTGGCCTTTATAAGCCATGTTAAGCTTTTTATATGACATTATTGTTTGTGAGGAAAAAAAACTGTCACATTTAAAGAAATACTGAGGTGTTCGAAAAAGAACAGCTTTTGTTATGGTATTTTGTTTTAAGAGTCAAAACCATTTTTCTCTTTAAAGAAATTTTTGTTGAATGGATAGATTCAAACAGTGTCCATCATGCTTGCATCCTATTGTGACCACCACTCGCTCCCCGACATCTTCATATAATGTCCGCTTCTGCGTGTATAATGTGAGTGACGGCTGTGTTTGTCATAGCACAGGTGCAGCAGTGATCAACGGCTCACCCCAGCCCTCGTCCTCATCTTCCATCAACGACGTGTCCTCCATGTCCACAGAGCCCACCGTGGCCTCGGACACAGACAGCAGCCTGGAGGCCTCGGCGGGACCCCTGAGCTGCTGCAGATGACTATCACCCTCCCCTGGAGTCGCTCTCTGTGTGGCATGGTATCAGATCTAGGCCAGTCTAATACGTTCTTTTGGGTCTGGTTTGGCTTTTTTTAAGTTGCACTCTAGACGCTGTAAATCACTATACAGTTTGATCTTTCTAGCAGCAGCAGCCCTAACAGACCGACGATAGTGAGCTCCTTAACAAAAAGAACAAACACTTCTTTTATAAGCTACATGTAGAGTATTTTGTCATGTCTTCGTAGAGTGATTTTTGAAAGGTAATCTGTAAAGATTGAATTGTGAATATATTTTCTCAGATTTATTTATTTTGAGTTGTTGTTTTTTTTCTGGTCAATGTATAATTTGTTTTGGACACTTGGGATATGGACAAAATTAGAAAGCAGGTCGTTTTAAAATGGACATAACCATATTGCACAGAATTGATAAAGGCATAGTTATTTAAGTACATAAGTTGGCTTATGATTTTCATCTTTGTGCACAGCATATTTTATTTGACTTTTGTACAGTTTCATTTAGAAAACTCGCAACATCAGAAAAAATATTTTTATATGTACATTGATTTATTTTACCAGTCCGTTCTTTTGTTTCTTGAATAGTTTTGCTGCTGGTTAAATTCCTGGTTGACTGTGAAATGTGACGTACATGTGCGTTTGTCTACTAGTTCTAGTCCTAATAACCTAGGATTTCAGCACCTTTTTTTCAAAGAATTATTTAAATGAGTTTTCCCCCTTCTACAATGCGATTGCATTTTGCATTTTTTCCCTAATATTTTTTTTCATCCCTTTATATAAAGGATTGTTCAGTCAGACTTTTTCTGACCAATGATTTTATTATTATTATTATTATTATTATCTAGAACGCCAACAAAAGCATCAACACAAGTTCATTTCTATATTCCATTAGAGTCGTTACGCTACTTTATTTATTAATTTTTTTATATATAACAGTGAAATGAACCAAATTTGGAAATCATTTTTACTTTGTCAGTGTGTTTTTGTTGCCCCCCGTCAGATTAGAAGGTCTACGTGATGTGCTGTAAGTGAACGGGACCTTCTGTATTGGGGATCGACCTACTGTACGTTAGTGCATTTGAGGCATTGAATAGCGCGAATCTGAAAGATAAAGATATATCAGGGAAGTGGGTTTCTTTTATAGTTGCTTGTGAGAGAGGGAACGTTGGACAGTTGAGGACTTAAAAGTAGGAATCTGAATGTTGTTGACATGGAGTTTAGCCCACTGGATTTATTTACCTGTGCACAGGGTAAAAAAACGAAGTATTTTGCTATAATTTTATATTATTGTTTTATTTTTAAGTGCTCTTAACAGTGGCAATGATTTTACGCCCTAGATCTTTGCCTGAAAAAAAGCCTGTTCTCAACATGTTTTAGGCATAAAAACACAAGAGCCGTTTGAAGGTCGAGTCTGAACTACCTCACACTGACGCCATACAGCTCACATTTTACAAGTATTACTGTAACCTTTATTTATTTGGAGGAATAGGAGTGTTCAAGTGTCTATATAGTTTTTAAGTGTGAATCGGTGAGAATGTACTGTATGTATGTTTATACAATTCAATGAACGAGTGTCCTCGTTTCGATTAGAGCGGTTTTTGTTTTTGTTTTCTTCAGCTAACGTGCGGTAACTCTCAAAGCTGAACGATGAACCATCTTATGTCAGACTCGACAGCTGTGTGAAAATGTTGATATGTTGTTTGGAGAAAATGAGAAGGAGACAAATTCTCATGCCCAGTCTTGACGGATCTTGCATGACCTGCTTAGCATTTGATTTATATCCTAAATACTGTACAAGAAGTGTAAGATCGTGGTGCTGGGTTTATTAGACTACACAGACCGATGCAGTTGCTTTCTGTTAGGGTTAGCAGATTACCACCTCATTAGAATGCACTGAACTTCAACTGTTAACATCATAACAACTGGAAAAATGGAAATAAACAGTTGAAAATGGCTTTGCTTGTTTGTTTGTACTTATCTCCAGGAAATTGTTTCTTTTCCCCCTCGTTTGTATATGTGACTTCACCACGAAAGCAGTCTTATGGGTATGTTGGTAATAGCCAAAATTGTAGATTTTTCTCCTATGCCAAAAATTATTTGGAAATCAAGTGAAGATTACGTTCTACGAAGACATTTTGTAATATAACAGAACATCATTTTTTTATTAGTAATGTTCATTGCTAAAAACGTAATTTAGACATTCTTAAAGGCAATATTCTCTAAGATTTTTTTTTCGAGCCCTCGGATTACAGATTTTCAAATAGTTATATCTCAGCCAAATGTCATCCCATTTTTATAGACCATTTCAATGTGGAGATGTCATTGGCCCATGAACATTTCCTGCTTGTTGTCAAACTATTTCATAACTGTAACAAGAGGCAATTCAATCATATCCTAACATTATAACGGCTGTCATTACATCGTTTATCAATATGTGGACATATATTGGGCGTGACTAACACCCTTAACCACGCTGCTTCAGCTCTCCATTTTGAGCACAAACAGAAACCGTGAGGAGGAAGAGTCTGTTAGACTGTAATAACTCTCCCTCAATCTTTCTGAATGAAATACCTTCTTTACTACATCTATTCAGATCACAGTAGAAAAAACAAGCCACGCCCATTTAATGTCACAGCTTCCGGTTCATGAGGACTTTAATGTGGTTCAAATTTGAAAAATCACTTTTGTCCAAATTGCACATTTTTTTGTTTTCATTTTAAGTTTTGATAAAAAAAAAAACCTTTTTGGATTCTCAGAAGCTATAGAAATTAAAAATGTGAAACAGGAAATACGTTAGGAGCATTGTCATTGTTGACATCCCTCAAAATGGTCTACAGCACTTATTTATTCAGCTTTCAAATGATGTAAAAAGCTCACATTTAAAAAATTGTCACTTCCAGACTCTTATTTTGCTTTTTTTTCCTCGACTGTGAACTATTTTTAGGCAATTATTGCTGCTTTCTACGTATATTATCAAAGACTAAAGGGAGAGTTTAGCCATAAATACAATTTTGTCATGTTTATACACCCTTGTTTTGTTGAAAAAAGTGTAGATGTTTTTAAAGGAAAGAAAATCCACATGAATTCAGTGGTTTACTCGAAGTCTTCTGAAAAGACACAGCAAAATGCATCAAGCATCAAACCAATAATGCAGATGTTACAGTATTACTTGAAATATTAATTAGACACTATCTACATTTAAAGTCCCCAAGAAATCAAAACTAACCATATGATTTTGTTAGCTTACATAGCTATTTTTTTTCCAATTCATCTGTGCATGTCATTAAGTGAGAAAAAAATTGGTGGCATCTGAAACATCTGAACATCCAGCTGGATCTCACGAGAAAACGTAAGCATTTTACGTTTTGCCAGTTTAGTGGCTAATTCGTACGACCCAACCGTCATTGGGTGATGAGCAAATCGTACTAAATTGTACGAATTAGATCGTGCGACGGCCTAGTGGGTAGCACATTCGCCTCACAGCAAGAAGGTCGCTGATTCGAGCCCCGGCTGGGTCAGTTGGCATTTCTGTGTGGAGTTTGCATGTTCTCCCCGTGGTTGCGTGGGTTTCCTCCGGGTGCTCCGGTTTCCCCCACAAGTCCAAAGACATGCGGTATAGGTGAATTGGGTTGGCTAAATTGTCCGTAGTGTGTGTATGAATGAGTGTGTCTGGATGTTTCCCAGAGATGGGTTGTGGCTGGAAGGGCATCCGCTGCGTAAAACAAATGCTGGATAAGTTGGTGGTTCATTCCGCTGTGGCGACCCCGGACTAATAAAGGGACTAAGCCGACAAGAAAATGAATGAATGAGATCGTGCGACTTCATACGAATTAGCCACTAAATCAGAAGTTACAAATTTGCCATGAGATAGCGTTGGAACATCTGAAAATGCACTTCTGTTTTTTTTTTATTGTGTCTGTCTGAGGTATTGGGCGTGACTAACACCCTGAACCACGCTGCTTCAGCTCTCCATTTTGACCACAAACAGAAACGTGAGGAGGAAGAGTCTGTTAGACTGTAATAACTCTCCCTAATGAAATACCTTCTTTACTACATCTATTCAGATCACAGTAGAAAAAACAAGCCACGCCCACCGTTGTCTCATTTAATGTCACAGCTTCTGGTTCATAAGGTTCATATTTGAAAAATCACTTTTGTCCAAATTGCACATTTTTTGTTTTCATTTTAAGTTTTGATTTAAGAAATGTTTGACAGACAACATCCTGAATATATGAAACGTGTACAGCACTGTTTTCAGTCAGTATATTCTTCAATTTTAATATCAATCATAATCCCACTTCAGACTTTTCTTGATGCATCATAAAAAGTTACAACATTGCACAGTTTTGATGACAACTGCGATTTATTCCAAAGACTAGTCAGTCTTTATCATGAAATAAAACCCCTTTTTTATTTGGAAACCTCTACTTTGGCACTTTCTGCATTCAGGAATCAATCAAAAACAAAACAATAACATATGTGCATATTGAAATAAAACACATTCAAGTATATGTCAGCTTTAGTTCCGTCATCTATTTTATATAAAGACACTCATCCATCGTCGAGTGTTTTGAAAAAACGCCACCTGAGAAATAGTTCTAGGTACATTAATAAGCTTAAATAAATACTAGCCTTGGCAATCTTGCAGCTGAAGTACAGTTTAACTTAAAAGATTGTGTCACCTCATCTATTTTTGAAAAAGTCTTTTATCCGATAGTGCATTTTACTTACAATAAAGGGACTTGCTGAAACGAGTTGGTGAAGTTTGTAATCTATATGAGCCCGTGTGACTTGATGTCTATGTCTGGTAGTGTGAGGCACAGTGTGATAAGATGCAGCTTGTGTATGGTAATGACTGTGTGACAAATTCATCAAAACCTCAGCAGGACTACTTTCTTACCATGCATTAACAGGAAATGCCATTACCATGAACTGCCAGTATCGCAAAACAGTCAGAAAAGTCATGCTTTGGTATTTTTATTTGCAGATGATGACTACTACACTGCAAAAAAAATTTTACTAATATTTTTAAGGTAACTGGTTGCAAACTATTTATAAGGGATGCATTTAAACACAAAATAAATTTAGTAAATGTTCAACTTTGGTTAAATCCAGCTCATATAAATAGTTTGCAACCATTTACCTTAAAAAAAGAATTAGGTAACACTTTACAATAACAGTACATGAATAATGATGTATTATATGTAAACTAAACATTACTTTATGAATCAATGAGTTAAGGCACGCGCTAATCATGAACTAACTTTAACTACAACATGAGTCGCAAAAGTTCATGTG
>CAIGQQ010037872.1:4254757-4279588 GCA_903798035.1 Danio albolineatus
ATGATGATGTGCCTCTCAAAATAAAGTCATGATATAATTGTACATTAGCATATCATGAATTCATGAAGGTTAAATTAAGCATAAACTAAAGTGGTAATTCATTCATTAACAAACAATCATGTACAAACAAGTAATTAAAGAGCCCCTATTATGGGTTTTTGAAAATGACCTTCCATGCAGTAACACAGCTCTAAGTGAAGTGAAATATCCAACTAAGGCTTAAATCTGAAAGTGCACCATGTTTAAAACTATTGATTCATTTATAAAAGAGTCAACTCATAGTGCTTCAAATGAATCATCTTGAATACGAGTCTTCAGCCTTGTCGGCGTAATGTGGATACGGAACTTAAGCTCATCCATTTGTTGCACGCACAAACCCAGGAAAATTTAAACCCCCAGCCCGCCCACAAACAGCAGTAGCAGACGCCGGCAGAATCATGTGGCGAAGACTCTGTGCTCAGCTGGATATAATCCGTTTGGTAAGTGTGACGTCACACGAAGCGACTTCCAGGTCCAAGCCCTCTATTAGACTGTATGGAGAGACTCATCAAATGGTAAAAATAAACCTTTACAAACCGATGAAAAACTTTTGAAAATCACAATCGCAATATAAATAGCCATGCCTAATATCCAATGGGCAAAAAGTGGTTAATTTTTTATAAATTGTTAAAATATTGTTTTTTGAGATGCATCAAGCCCAGAGGCTGTTGTCTACACCATGATTTTATATAAAATTCACTTTAATGTGTGATAGGACTAAAAACTGTTCATAAACAAATATTTTCTCAATTCACAACTTAACAAGCGTATTGGAAGTGTGAGGAACACAAATTAGTGTTATCTTTCCTACGCAAAATTGAAACTGTGGAGAGTCAGTGGTTGAGGTTTATTTTTGACAAATACCTCAGCATTATAGCCCCAGCCTTGTGCTGTGTTCCCGTCATTTTTCTGACGAGTGCTTCAGCAATCTACACGCTTACAACGGGAGATTCGTCTGCCGTTTGTAAAAGGAAGGATCAGAAAAGACTACTGATGTATGGGACTTTGCAGAGCTTGACAGGACCTTTACAGTACACAGGTTATGGACCAGTTTCTTCCTCCATTTCAGTGTAAGTATGTGCGATTAAAATGGTTGCCTCTTTTGTACTGTAAAATAGTAAATTATGCAAATTATGTATTTAATTGTGTTTTGTTTGTAAGCGCTTGTAGTGTATCTGCTTAACTCTTTATATTCTCATATCGCGTCTAAAGCCACATTGAAAACATGATGCTTGCTGCTTTGTTTCTGGATTTAAATACATTTGTGAGCTCACGTTCCACTGCTGTTTGTCGTTGCTATGGCCACCATCAGTTGTTCCTACACTCGTGTGGTGGTCAAGTTTCAAAATAGTTCAGCTTTTGCCACTGTGCATTAATACTGAATGTGTGTCAGTGTTTTTACTTATGGTGAAGAATAGGTTGAATTATGGGAGTTTTCCAGGTGTAATAATAAAATAGGAAGGTGGCGGGAAATGGGTCTTAAATATGGGAGACTCTTGGGAAAACAGGAGTATGGGCAGGTATGCTCACGCATGCACTCTGCACTCTGACTACTTCAAGATCGTTGATGAATCGCTGAACAAATCATATGGGAGTCGCTGGGATAATTAGGTAAAAATAAGTGCATATTATAAGACAATGAAAGTGTTTTTTGAACTTGCATGCATATCATCCTGTTGTTGGAGACCCAGAACCAAAATATGACCCTTTTTAATATATAATAGGGGCTCTTTAAGGTATCTGTTACTCTCACATGAACTCATGTGAGTCATGTTGTAGTTAAAGTTAGTTCATGATTAGCGCATGTTGTAGTTAAAATTAGTTCACAATAAAGTATTTTTTTGTTTACACATTAACACATCATTATTCATGTACTGTTATTGTAAAGTGTTTCCAAAACTGTAAATGCAATTAACCATTTTTTTTTTTCAGTGTAATAACCGGACTGAACCTTAAAGGAATAGTTCACTTCAAAAATAACTTTTATTTTTGTTTAAGAAATAACTGGGGAAATTTTCCAATTTATTTACATTTCTGTTTTTCACACAAAATGTATTTTTCTGTTTGTTTTTTTGCAGACAAAACAGTTTACGGCTTAAGAACAGAGTATAAATTTAGAGTATAAATTATCAGATGATTTGTATTTTTGCTTGAACTATCCCTTTAAAACTGTAAGTCTGAGGATCAGAGAGAAAAGTGAAAATGCTACACATAATCAAACTGCCAATGAAAAAAATAAAACGGCACAAAATGACCTCAGATTGCCCATGATGCATGAGCAACGAGATTTTTGAAATTCTATCTACAACAAACACAGAAGTCTCTCAGTTAAATAAGCAGGTCAAATTTTGCTTGTTCTTGTTCCCAGTGTAAGATCCCCCAGAGTGGAGAAGAACTCCTCCATCTCGTTCTGAAGCAAACGGTTACGGGTCTCTGCGTCCTCTCGAGCACGTTCAGAGTTGCGCAGTTTAATTTCTAACATGCGATACTTCTTCTTCTCCTGGTCCATCTCCTCCTCCAGCTTCTCCATTTGCTTGTGCAAAGCGACACTTGATTCCTCTAGCCTTAAAAAGGAATGATATCAGATGCATTATAAAAACATTGCCAAATATGGAGTACTATTGTATACAACAGTATTCACTTTCTCCATAACTGAGATTTCATTTGTACAATTACTGATAAACCTTTAAAGATGGAACTGCAAGCTCTGATGTTGATAATCGAGTTCATATGCTTTTGTTCAATCCATTTGTTTATACTAATTCTTCTGAAAACTACCAGTTATTTACTCTTCTAGGAAACATTTTACACTAACAACTTTAAAATAGTTTTATATATTCTCTGTCATTTTTTTTTACTTTGAGATTGTAAATTAGCTCTAAAGCCATTTACTAGACTAAATTGTTGTCTTTTTGTATATATTGTCATACTGTAAAAAGCGGTTGACGATTTAAAAAAACGGCGAAAAATATGCATAATTATTAAAATTCAATTAAGTCAACTTAACAGTTTCTAGCTACAATGGGTTTACTTACTTTATTTTTAAGTAAAGTCAACTTGTTGCTTTTAAGGTAATTGGTTTATCTGTTTTAAGTAACTAATCACTTTTTACTGCACATACATTGTAAAAAATGCTGGGATCCACACAATCAATTTGTGTTGGGACAACATGAACAAATTACGTTAACTCGTTAGTTTTGGATTGAACATAAAGCAATTGATTCGTCAAAAAAAAAAAAACCCCAAAAAACAACAACTCAAGAATGGGGTATAAGCACATGGACTTTTAATTTCAGCCAGCCAGCCTCAGCGCTTCCGGTGAATTATCTTTTCCTTATAAAATTACCACAATTAAGGTCTGATTTCTTTAAAAATCAGTGATCTTTACTGCCTGATAGATATACGATATAAAGTGGATCTCAGACCAGACAAGAAGCACTGCATTAAATTCCATTTCCCCCCGCCATGTTTTTAAAATACGGCAATTTATTTTACCCCAGTATTTTCAATGGAGTTGCTGTCCTCGCCCGCTGATCCTGATGGAGCTAGCTGTTACACAGTCTTTCATCTCGTTTTTTACGCTTGAACAACTAAATGAACACTTAAGTCTGTTTAACTACATTGCAACATTGATGCCGTAAAAGGAACCTTAAGAAATTGAAAATGTCACATTAAGCCATCACTGGAAGTTTATCATTGGCTGAAAAACACTAGCTTTGCATATACCCCATTGTGTTGGTTTTCGCTCATTTTAAATAAGCACTTTGAACAAACAGCTAACATCATTTTTTGATTGTCTTTCTATGCTTCAAATCAAAGTTTGTAATGTTTTGATTGTCTTTGTGGCTGATTGGTTTGCTTTATGGCTTTGGTTTATGATGCTTTAACAGTTTTATAAAATCTGTATGGGAAGAAATACTCAAAGAATCAGCACTGCTGAATAAGTGGGTACACTAAAGTATTACACCTTATACTCTCTTTTGAGACAGATAACCATGCCCCAAACACATACCCAATATACCATTGGTTGATCTATTGTTGTTGGTATTCCTTAAAGTCTGCAGAAACCGGAAATTACCAAGATTTATTTCAGTATGTTGATGTACTGTCAATAGAAATAGAATATTGAGTAGGGTGCGGAGTTTCCTTTTGTGCATCTTTCCCTTTACGCAAACTAACAGTTAGAGTGGCGTGGTTAAGAATATTGTGGCTGAAGTCGGCAAACTGATGTCAATAGAGAAAGACTGCCACTCCAAACACAGAAATAAATGCTCAGACTTTGATAAAAGATTACTAAAACAAACAGATTTTTTTGTCAGTAAATTAACTTGGAAAGATTCATTGTTCACATTAAAGCTAACAATGTATGCTAGCAAAATAATCAATGTAAATTTTGATTCCACACAGATTTCAAACAAATCAATCTGACCACATCCAAACAAAATTGACCATTAAAGTAAGGCACAGGTTCCCATCCTACAGTACATTGTTGTTTTGTTTAAAAGGTAATTACACACATATCACAACAGGAATGAAAATATATTGAAATAGTTAAAGGGAAAGTTCACCCAAGACTAAAAATTCCATCATCATTTCCTCAGCCTTCACCTTTCACAAACCTGTTTGAGTTTATTTTTCTGTTGCGCACAAAAGAAGTAACCACTGACCTCCATAGTATTTTAGTATTTGTTTTAGGGATAAATTGTTATCAATTTGGAACATTGTTCAAACTGTATAATTTTGCATTTAACAGAAAAAGAAACTCGTAAAGGTTAAGAATCTTAGTGAGGGTGAGTCAATTTTATTTTTTGAGTGAATTATCCTTTTAAAGGTGTTAACTTGTTAACAAAGATTCAGCAGAGGAACCACGCTTCACTTTGCCTCCTTAACCAATCAGCTACTCCCTAATAACTAAGGCAGACTAGTACTGTTCTTCACATTCTCTTGAACCCAACCTTCCTCCCTCCCTCTACTTCCTCACTTCCCATTAGCAATCCTATAACCCTCTCTTCCCTCTCAGGTTGAATCAAGGGGTCCAATCATTCTGCTGAAATATTACAGAGACGGTACCCCCACTCTGAGTTTCTGCATCATCTTAGGATGTCTGATAAACCTACTTACCTGTTTACTGTTCATCCTCTTACTTCCCTTCCCTTTCCTCCCACAGTTCCCTTACCATCCCTTTCATTACTATATCCCTACAATAAAGTCTAGTTCAAAGTGTGGTGTGGTCCATGCAGGTTAGCTTTTTCAGAACGACAACAAAGTCTTCAAACCTGGTGAACTCAATTTAATTATAGCTAAACTTTGCCTTGTAATGTATCAAGATAAATACATATAACCAGCGTGCTGTGGATATCAAACATACCTTCGTATTCTTGATTCATAGTTAGCCTTCTGTTTCTTCAGCTCGCCTTTCAGCTCTGTTACCAGGCTGTTAAGTGCTGTCATGCTAGTGTCATTATCTCCTGTGACATTCCCCTTATCTTCAACATTTCCATTCTCGCTGCATCCTGCGCTACTCACACACATTTCCAGTGCCTCACTGCTCTCCGTGACCTCTGAACTCCTGTCTTCACTTTGCCCTTGGACAGACCAGTCCTTAACAGAGTTCAGTCCTGAGGGGTCACTGCCCACAGAGTCGCCCACTAGGATCTCACACGAGGATGTGGACCAGGGTGTGCTGGCGACACTGGGAACACTGAGACTGGATGAGGTTACATTGTCATAAGTGGAAAGACGATGCGATAAGGCAGAATCCTTGCCCATCCGCTCTCCTGATGACGTACGCCGGTGGCTGCGCAACGAAGAAAGGCCGTTCATCAACCAGTTGCCTGTACTGGGCAAAGTGGACACATCTACAGATGAGCCTCCGATTTTCGCAGGCTGAGCTCGTACCCCTCCGCTCTTGAAGGAGTATTTCCAGGACGGGAGGGATTTCGCCTGTTTGCTAGGGCTGACTGTCAGTCCGACTTTTCCCTGAGGTGTCATTTTGGCAGTGGTAGGAGCACCTTTATTGATGTCTAAAGACGTGGCACTGCCAGATACACTTTCAGCCACTTTGGAAATCTGACTCGGCGAAGAGCAGTTCAGCATTTCCTCATCAGAGATCCACTCCACCATGCCACGCTGGCCTCGAAGACTTCCAGTCTGGTCAGACGACACATCTCTCTCATTCCCCACATACAGACGTTCATGTTCACTGATCAACACCGTCATCAGTTGTTGCACCTGGGTGGTTCCTAAAAACAGATTTAAATTACTCAGATATGAGTTTGTAACTCAGTGTTGTTCAAATCCACTTCTTGAGAGCAAATATGGGATGATATTATGATATAACTACAACCAACGGTTTATTATTTTAATTAACCAAAAACTGCCTACACTCTTAAAATGAAAGATTCTCTATTAGTATCGATGTGTACATAAAAATCTTTGAAATCCACTGAACCTTTTCAATCCACAAATGTTCTTTAGCATGGTAAAATGTTAGTAAAAATGGTTCTTTCTTACTGAAAGATTCTTTGAGGAACTAAAATGGAGAGATCTTCAGCTTGTTTGCCTTTCAACATCTTAAATTTTAGATTGAGCTGATTTTAGTTTAAACGTTTTATGTTAGAGCAGTCACTGTCAATTTTGTAACAAGTTTAAGATACAGCGTACAGCACTTCTCATTCATTCCTACTGTGTGATCTCCTCAAACAGTGGCTGACTGTTTTGAAACTGTTCCCGTTTTGAAATGCACAACTCAAAACTGGCCACTTCACTTTCTTTAGTGCATCCCTTGTATCTCCCAGTAATTAGACCATATGTGTCCCAATTCACTGGCTGCATCCTTTGAAGGCCACATTAGAAGGCTGACTGCATCACTGTGGTGTGACGAAGGTTGTCCCAATTTGAAAGCTCCTTCAAATATGGCCTCCAAATGCATCCTTCATTTCATGGACAGTGAAGGATACAATCAATAGATCCTTCATGTCGCAGACTATCCATTTTTCACCAGTGATAGGGGTATGTTTTTTTAGAGAACAGGTCAGGTTACACTTTTAGCTTAATCTGTTTGCTATTGATACAAATGAAAGTAAAACAAACAGTTTAAAATGTTGATATATCTTACTACAAGGTGCTATTTTTTTATTTTAGAATACATACTAAGACTCAGATGAACATATTTAGACTTTACTATTGAACAATGCTCAGATTGGCCTCCTCCAAAAGATATACAGTATTTGGGATGCAGCATCTGGTTTTATTGAGTCTAAAGACCTCTATTTGCTAGTTCAGGTGTGTTTAATTAGGTTTTGAGCTAGACTCTGCAGGGCAGTGGCTCTGCGGGAACAGATTTGGACTCCATTTTTATAGCTACACAAATTACTACTATATCCGTACTAACCTTCCATCATCGAAACAGGGTCTTCTATTTTAGGCCGAAGGATATTTGGTCCAAAAACTGTTGCAAGGTTCTGAACGCTCATCTTGTTCTCACTCGAGTGTGATTGCACCTCATCTAAGAATCTACATGAAGACATATGATGAATATAACATCTCATTCATTCAATTCAATAAGGTTTCAAAGTCATAGACAGAAAACTGATAGGATGTTGATATGTTAACTTACTTGCAAATGTACTTTAACAAATTATAATTAGCCTGAGGAAGGGTGCTGACCTGCTTCACAAGCTCACCCAGCCCCTTTAGGACACACACACACAGGAATGTGATTAGAAATCCAGAAAACAAGGTTTTTGGTGGGAAAATGCAGCAAGCTTTTATGAATCTTATCTTAAAGATATATAATGGCATGCAGCACACTCACCATTTCTTCATCTTTTAGCAGAAGCTGTGCACAGGTTAGAAAGTCCTCATATTTGTTAAATGGGATGACTGGCTCAGGCAACTCTCTGAGGTAGAGCTTCAGTAGAGACGCCACTGTGTGAACGTCAGTGTTACTGCAAGAGATCACACACACAAGTCAGGAGGAAGCAGTTTAATTGTCCTGACCAGCTGAGTGTGGGTAAACTGTCCCAGCACACACTGACAAGCACTTAATCAGCTTAAGCCAGCCTAGATATACTGTACTGTAGGTAGATACTCATACTGAGTGGAGTTGAGAGTTTTCTACTATTGATACTGTAAAGGATACTTTTATAAAATAAAACATGGGTCAGTTTATTTACAAGTTGTACTAAAATAGCACATTTACAAATTCTAATCTTAGTGTATTAATAAAGGCATAGTTTACCCAAAAATGAAAATTTACTCACTATCAAGTGGTTTCATACTGTAGCTTTATGAGTTTCTTTTTAGAAGCCTGTAACCATTGACTTTCATAGTATTTGCTTTTCCTAATATGGAAGTTAATGGTTACAGGTTTACAAATTTTTTTCAAAATGATGCTTTTTTGTGTTAAAAAAACAGGTTTGGGACAAGTGATGGTTGAGTAAATGATGACTGAATTTTCAGTTTTCGGTGAACTATACCTTTAATAGTAGTACACAAAAATATGTTAAATAGGAAAACCTGAAGAATACTCATTTACTTATTTTATTTATAAATAACATTTTCATCATACAAATAAAAAAAATATTCAGCTAAGTTTGGTCTTGATTTATTTCAGTTAACAAAAAGTTAATCACTTATGTAAAGCTTGCTAAACCTGTACAATACCTTAGCAATCTGTACTGTGTAATGGAAAATTATTTTTTTCCTGTTTAGAAGGAATACATTTTAATGTGAAGACTGAAATTGAATAAAGGCAGACAAAGTTAGTCTTTTAATTACTTTAATTCTCCAGGGAATGATCAGTTTATACACAAACAGCCTCTGTGAGATGCAAGGATGGGCTCACATGTGTTTTTAAAGACAATGTTCCAGTGTTTTAGATAATATTTCCACAGCTCCTGAACTCTTACAAATGGCTGTAATAGCCCAATGATTATAAAGCATTTTGTCTTTACTCTAGCAAAACCTTATTCAATTTGTAATATCAATATATAATTGTCAATCATCAATATATGATCATCAATATTTAAATTTTCCATCACAACTGCACAATTATAAATAGTTTGTGCTATTCTAAGTCATTTTGACTAAAAGCATCATTGGAACATTTTTCTCTTGATGTATACCTGTCAAACAGAGGCTTATCTCCACAGTCAAAAGCATCCTGGAGTTCTTTGACCAGGTTGGCCTGTCCTGGCATCCTAAAGAGTCCCTCCTCTTTCAGACCCTGTTCCCTTATGAAATCCACACACTGCTCCACCAACAGAGGGGCCAATCGAGGTCCAAACTTCCTCTCATACTGTACTGTGTCCTCCAGATGCTGACCAAAGATTCCTATGACAATACATGGAGCAGAGAACATGCGAAACTGTGATAAAGCACAAAAGACACTCATAAACCTGCTAATATTATCAAAGCAATTACATTTACAAAATCCAGGTAAATATACAGTTTTCAATCCTACCTCGCAATATACTGGATCTGCCTCGTATACTACAATCTTCAGCAAGTACACATAAGTCATAGTGAGCAAATAGACAAGAGAGAGCTCTAACTTCAGGCATGAGACACATGACATAGGCAGCAGTCCACTTCAGGCACAAGTCAACAGTGATGCATGAGAATGAATGTGTGTGTGCAGCCGATCAGATCACACTCACACCTGCTTTTGCCCTCTTTCATTGTAATGGCAATTCAGTCTCACAGAGCATGGAGAGAATGTGGGATGAGCATAAGTCATTACACAGTATCATGTTGCTTAACCCATTCTTTTACGGTGATGTCTTGATTATAATTATTTAGCCTACACAATTGTTTATAGAGACATACTGTTTGGGGCAGGGGTGCCCAAACTTTTTCTTATCAAGGGCCAAAAACCAAACTTGATTGAGGCTAGTGGGCCGAAGGTAAATATAGTTGCCATGGGTAGTTTAAAAATGACCAGAAAACATTGCTTTATATTGACTTATATAGTAATTTTTACATTGTACAATGAACTTATTACAGTAAAAACAAAACAATCTCATTTATACCAGAATTAAACTCGTTTTTGCCTTAATTTGCTGCCTAGTCCGCTACCCGTCAAGTGACAGTATTTAAATGTTAAAAATCAGATTCATTTACATTTAATTGAAGCATGTAATTTCAGTTAGCCTTTTTTGTAGCTCAGCAATAAAACAAGAGGTTACGTAAAAAAAAAAAAAGGTTTCGTCAAATTAGAAATGATGATCTCTGTGTTATAGGCATTCACTCACTCACTGTCCTCTTAGATGGGATGGTGGGCCAAATCAAAGCTTACAAATGGCCAACTTTGGCCCGCAGGCCCTACTTCGGGAATTTCTGGTTTAGGGTGACCATTTAATAACAGCATTGT
Organism: Danio albolineatus; assembly: GCA_903798035.1. Classification (NCBI taxonomy): domain Eukaryota; kingdom Metazoa; phylum Chordata; class Actinopteri; order Cypriniformes; family Danionidae; genus Danio; species Danio albolineatus. The sequence goes on from CAIGQQ010037872.1 coordinate 4,265,172, forward strand.
GGCTTTTTAATATTTGGATCACTACACATTAATTTTTTTGGACTATTTTTTATTTTCTGTATTACAATAATTTTGTATTTTTTTAAATACTTTTTTTTAATAGGTTAACCGTAAATTTACGCTGATATGCAAAAATCACTATAATAAGCAATTTAAACACAGTTGTGGCAACAGTGTGCAAATGTAGCGAGACTCTGGTAAAAAAAAAACATTAATAATATTTTTTTTATAATCACAACTGATAAAAACAGAAACCTTTGATTGACAATCTCTCTTTGTACATGTCATCAGTGGGTGAAAGTCCCGCCCATTAGTGAAGATTAGTCCCGCCCATTAGCAGACATCTGCCATTAGAGTTTTCACACCGTACCTGCTGAAGATAATGTCAGCAACTAACAGGATTTTAAATGTTTTATGATGCACAAATAACCATAGTTTACTTCTTCTGGGCCACTTCTTTTGACATTTTCAGTTTTTTAGAGATAATGTTGGTTCTGTTTTTAATTTGATGCTATGTTGACACATAGGCTTAGTAGCTATGTTTCTTTTGAAAAGAGGTCTGGGAGCACAGTCATTTGAATTTAAAGCAAGCCAGATCAGAGCCTAAAAGGGGCAATTTTAAAGAATTATATAATTTTTTGTAAGGTATTTTGAGCTGAAACTTCACACACACACACACACACGGGGATATCAGATATCATTTTAAATCTTGTAAAAAGGGGTATAATATAGGTCCCCTTTAAATTAATTTTAGTACTTCAATTTAAACTTTTTAAACTTTTCTGTGTGTGTTTGATCGATTTTTTTATTTAATTAAATTTCAGCCTTATTGCAACTAACAGAAATTAGTTATTGTAGTGTGTTAACAATGTTAGCACAATGATTATTTAATGATTATAATAAAAATTTGCTGGAGCTGAAATGATTTATAGCAATGTTTTGAGCAGAACGTATATATGTAGTATCTGACATTTCTTTTCAATTTAATGTTGCCAATTAGTGCATTTCTTGGCATTAAAAAAAAAGAATTTCTAAGTGATTCTAATTCATCACTTGTCACAAATCTATTTGAGTTCCTTGCTTCTGTTGAAAACAAAAGAAGATTTTGTGAAAAATGGTAAAAACCTGCAACTTTCATAGTTGTTTCTCCTACTTATGGTCCTACATGTTTCAAACATCTTTTGTGTTCAACAGAAAAAAATAAAGGATTGAAATTATTGAAACCTTTGAGGGTAAGTAGCCTATATAGTAAAAAAAAAATCTATTTTGAGTGAACTATTTCCATAGCTGTATATTATCTTTCTTGGTGAGGACATTTTATTGAGAGTCTAATTTTTAATCAGTTATGGGAAGTCATTTAAAATAGCTGCTTCAGGAACAAAGTAGTTTTTTCAGAATGTTTTATTCAAAACACTGATTCATTCGGAAACAAATCACTCCACCTCCTGCATTGAGCAACATAGCCTTCGATTTTACGTAGCAACGTTACTGTGTGGAAAGACAGTTTTCAACCGCTGTATAGTTACCACATCAGCTGAACTAACTTACTAGAAATAGTTTTGTGTGACCATATTTGTTGCAGGTTTGTTGTAAACCAATGACTGAGCTAATGTTAACTTTAATCTGCAAGCTTTCAACTAAGTTGGCCTTTTCACTTCACCCGGAGGTTTGTAAGGTAAGATTTGAATATGAATGGGGAGACTGAGAGGTCCTGTTGTTTCTATGAGCTAAGCCAGCACTGCATATCATAGGACATATAAACTGTGCGTGTTGGATTTTCAATATCATTAAATTTATATTAAAATATTTTCCATTATATTCAGACCCCCCAAATAAGCCATGTTATTAAAGAACTGTAATATAATGCCTAAAGGTTCAGACACTGTCATTCAGACCGCCAGTGCTGTTATTTTAGTTAGCCTGTTTATAAGCCATGCAGCATAAACCAGATATAGATCATCACTCTACTCAAACAAGACGAGAATAGAAAAACAGACACTTGCTGCTAGTTTATTTTTTGTTTTGTTTTCTTGAAATCCGCAGATGTTGCCTCAGTGAAGCTAATGATTCATTTGTGTCCGTGTCACGGTGTGTGTGGTCCATAAAAATGAGTTACCTCCTCCAAAGGGAGCCCAGATGACACGTCTGATGGCTTTGACCCAATCCTCCATGTCATTCTGGGAGTTTGCCATGAGCAGGAAAGCCTCATGGCTGAGAGCCGATCTGTCCTTCTCTCCTGTGCAGCCTATGGAGGCAGAGAGGAGATAAAAAAATCAAATAAATCATTTGATTGACACTGATAACATTTAGTCTGCCACAGTCCCCTGATGCTTTAAATGACAGATAAATATCAAAACATGAATACATTTATTTGCTCATTGCAGTTGCTCCCACTGTTTGTTCAAAAGAACACTTTAATTACCTGTCTTCATTATATTTTTGGAATCATTAAAATCACATTATGGTGGTTCTGTGGCTAAATTAATAACTGCTTGTGGTCAGACTAAATTAGCTAGCTATTTTGTTTGTCGATTTCAAATTATTATAATTTTACATGAAAAATACCATTCTAGGATGAATGATGGTGCAAAATACCATGCTTGAACAGTTTGGTCTCTTGGGTCTGTTGTAACACTTATTTCTAACATGAATTTATTGAAATGAATACTTTTATTTAGCAAAGATTGCATTGCCAGCAGGATGAATAAAGAATAAAGTAACAGTTAGATAGTAACTATTTAATTAATAAACTATACTTAGATAGTAAATCCATTTAGAAGGTTGTAGATTTATATTTTGAATAAATACTTTTCTGCTTTTCAGAAAAGAATCCTGGCATCATGGTTTATAAATACATATTAAATCATAATAATAAGATGATAATAACAAGAGCCCCACAAGAACCCCCAACCTCCTTTACATTATATTAATACATTAGATAAAAATACAAAACCTATTATAATTTAGATTTTTATAATTTATTCCCAACAACTTTTTGTTGCAAATTTGTCCCAACATTTTTTCAAACGTGTTTATCTAATCAAATACTTCATGGGACAATATTTCATATTATTTTATAGTGACTAAATACAAATTAACTAACCACTAGATGGCACTACAGCAATGCTAAAAATCTCATGTGGGCAAAATTTACCTTTATGCCATATTACATTGCAGACATTTACCATTGCTATACAAAAAAAGTCTTTATTTCATTTTTAAAATGGAGGACATCAGATGAACTGAAATGTGCCATGGCATTTGGAGATGTCATCATCTGATCTTATACTGTAAATTGGAACTGATTTCTAAATAAATTTATATATTCAAATAAACTAAGAGTTAATATTCGCTTGATTTGTTTTAAGATGATTTTCAAAAGCACATCATCATGCCTTGTTAAACTGCTAGCATTATGAAACTGTGGCTCATTTTCATTTCCTTCCCCAAATATAGTCATCCCTCACCACCTCCTGAAAATATCCTCAGCATAAATTCTGTTCAACCTAGTTTTTCTGGATGGATGGTTCCATTATGTGTCTGAGCGCAGCTGCAGAATGAGCTGAGTATTGTCAGGTGTCTGTGTGAGGCGGCACACGTAGGAGTCCCTGAGGAGATGCTGACTGTCTCTGTCTGCCTGTCTGGAAGATTGTGTGAGTGGATGATGCATTGCCTCTGTGCTTGTGCCCTTGGTTCAGCTGTCTGTCTCTCACATGTGAAAGCAATAATCAAACACCTGACTTTGTGGAGAAGTGAGTATGACCTTTTTTTTTTAAAGACAAAAACTGTTGATCCTGTTTTGTAAAAGATCATCATGTCTGTTTTAAAGTGAGCCCTTTACTTTAAAGGGTCCGTATTTTACCCCATTTACAAGATGTAAAATAAGTCTTTGGTGTTTCCAGAATGTTTCTTAACTTCGCATTGTTTTTGCATGTGTACTTGCAGCACATATCCATTATGCTACGTTACAAAATAAACCAGAAATAATGCCCACAACCAGGACACCTGTTGTATAATTAAAGCATCCTATTTAATCTTACTGACGCTATATGCGGCTGGGGTGACTATTTTCTTTATTATTAAATTAAACATGTACTGTTTAAAACTTTTTAAATGTGTAAAACTCGATTTTGATTTGCTGCTGATCACAGAGTGTTAAAACAGATCTTTTAATCCCAGTTTCTTTGCAAATCCTGTTTTGTGTACATGTTTACTCACGTTACTACAGAGACATGTTAATACACTCCTGTCAGTCAATTCAGTGGTCAGGAAAAAGTTGATTTTGCATCATAGGTGCCCTTTAAACTATTATACACTCACAGAAATTAAGGTACAGAAGCTGTCACTAGGGCAGTACCTTTTCAAAAGGTACATATTTGTATGTGTAAGGTCCCCAATGGGGGTGCCACGGTGGTGCACGATTGCCTCACAGCAAGAAGGTTGCTGGTTCACACCTCGGCTGAGTCAGTTGGCATTTCTGTGTGGAGTTTCCATGTTCTGGGTGCTCCAGTGTCCCCCTCAAGTTCAAAGAAATGTGGTATAGGTGAATTGGGTAGGCTAAATTGTCCGCAGTGAATGAGTGTGTATGGATGTTTCCCAGAGACAGGTTGCAGTTGGAAGGGCATCATCTGCTTAAAACACATGCTGGATTTTGGCAGTTCATTCTGCTGTGGCGACCCCAGATTAAGAAAGGGACTAAGCCGAAAAGAAAATGAATAAATGAATGAATGAATAAAAGGGTCCACAATGGTACCTCAAAGGTACTGTATGATTTAGGTACATTTGGGCACTAATATGCACCTTTGGGGTACCACTGAACTCTTTGAGTACAAATATGTATCTTTTGAAAAGGTACTGCCCCAGTGACAGCTCCTGTACCTTTATTTCTGAGAGTGTATTAACATATTTGAATGGTGTAAAATGATATTTGATTAAATTTGTTTCTACAAATGTTACAATAATGTAAGACATTATCTTTTAAATGATATCAAATACATTCAGATTAGGGCTATTGATTTATTACAACATTTTCATCCAATTTTAAATACATGATCGTTATTAATAATCTAATATAATTTTACATTTATTCTTGTTTGTTGTTTGTTTGTTTGTTTGCTTTATTTATAGAGCAAATTTAAAAACAACAGATGTTGGCCAAAGTGCTTTACAAAATGACCAGCATATAAAATCTATACTCATATGTATATATGTGCAAAAATGAGGGAAGAAAGTGTTGGACAAACCAAGCAGATCACATTTGACTTTGCTTAATCTGCTGTAAATACTGTAGACCAGGAAAACAGTTTAAGTCTCCCTTTACACATCGCTAGTGTAACTTGAAAAAATGTAATTGACGCGAACTTTGATAATTTACGTCCTGCTTCTGCAAGATAAAAATAATTATGTGTGTGCTTCACATGTTTTTTATATTGTGCTTTTGAGTGATGCTTTATAAAAACAAGAAGAGACACAGATCTTTCAGCCATTGCACAGTGTTTATTTACAGGCAGGATTGTGCAGTGGGTAAAGGGTGAGTGGGATATTGAGGGGAGGGATGGTGATAAGCATCAGCATCATATGTAGTTGTTATTGTGTTTGTTGATCCACAGGTGCTTCAGTTTAGGATCATTTCTGTAACGGTGATGCAGCAGCTCTCTTTCCCTTCTCTCCCTCTCCTTCCTGAGTTTCTTCTCCACCTTTTCCTTCACCTTCTCCTCTGCCCAGGTGAACAGAACCATCGGCCCTTTTCTTTTGTTCTTTGGCTCCTCCAGGATGTTCACACTGAGTTTGCTCTCAACACCATCAAAAGGAGTCACGCAGAACAGAGAGCCGATATCATGTTCAGCCTCAGAGTCTCCAGCTTCACTGAGGTCCTCAAACTCAAACAGTTCACTCGTCCACAATTCATCATCCAGCACCTTCTCCTCCTCCTCCTCCTCCCAGGCAAGAATCTGTCTCATCAGACGGGGTCTTTCAGGCTTGAGAAAGGTCTGAATGTTCTCTGCAAACTTGATTTCCTCATCCTCAATTTCAGCGAACACAAGGTCTGAAGCAGATGCAGACTGGACAGAACTTGAAGACAATGAGCTGAGAGAATACACTGACCTCAGAGGAGCACATGTATGAGGAGGAGGAATGAGAGACTCAATGGAGAACAGCTCATATGGTGCAGGAACAAGACATGAAGGAACAGGCAGCTGTTTGGGAGGATGCACTTGAATAGGACACCCTGGCAGGACAAACTCATGCTCAAGTTCTTGATCAGAAATGAGCCTTGGAGGATGCACTGAGGAGAATCGGTGGGAGAACAGCTCATCTGGTGCAGGAACAGGACGTGGAGGAACAGGCAGCAGTTTGGGAGGATGCACATTAAGAGGACACCCAGGCAGGACAAGCTCTTGCTCAGATTCTTGCACAGGAATGGGTCTCAGAGGATGCACTGAGGAGGACTGGTGGGAGAACAGCTCATCTGGTGCAGGAACAGGATGTAGAGGTGCAGCCAGCAGTTTAGGACGGTCCACATAAAGAGGACACCCAGGCAGGACAAACTCTTGCTCAGGTCCTTCCACGGGACACATTTCTGCTTTTTTCACTGGCGGCAGGGGCTTGAAGTGAGCAGCTGGAAGGATGAAGTCTCCAGAGCCACTGCGAGGCATTGGTCTTTTTCCCTTTATGGGCTTTAAGACAGAGGGTCTGGCAGAAGTCTGCAAGGCTTTGACCTCTCCACACTTTTTACCCCCCTTGCGGCGTTTCTTCCTGCACTTGTTGGGTTTTGCAGTGAAGGCCTCACTCTCTGAACATTTATTCACTGTCGCCAGTTCTTGAGCTGCACATTGCTGTGTCTCCCTTCGATGCCAGAAAGGGAAAAAACAGTCAAAAAGCTTTTTAAAACTGCTGAACAGCGCCATCGTGAACACTGAAGGCCAAAAATGAATTCGTCAGTAAGTCACAAAAGTAGCTCTCAATCGCTAGACTCCTCAAACGCCAACAACAGTTTGGAATCAGAACTGCAGAATTTGAGTTCCAGAACAGCATTCTGTTTATGACATCACACATTCTGCTGAGCTCCCCTGAGTGACAGTTCTGAACCATGAGGAGCAGCAATGCTCACATTCATAGAAGTGGTGCAAATTAAAAAAGTTTCCAAACACTCTTCTTGCTTCTCAATATTTCACTGAACAGTTCACTCTGCCTGCTGAACAAATACTTGTTTTTGCCCCTGTTTTCTGCTTTTGAGCACTGCAGGCCAAATTAATGAAAATTAGGTTATGGTAATTATGTTGGAGTATTATCAATATCACTATATATTTTTTCTGTACACAAAGGGAAATAAAATATGACAAACATTTTAGAGTTAGGTGATCCATCCATTTAATAATTTATTGTTAATTAATTTATGTATTAATATGAAAGTGTTAATGTAACTGCCTCTAGGTGGCGGTAACTGTTTAACGACGAAGTCATTCATTCACATCTCCTAATGTTGACGAGCAACCGAGTGTGTGGTTTAAAGGTATTTCTTTGGCTAAACCGAGCAAAAACTGACAATGTAACGTATATAATATGACAGAATTTCAACATTTTCTTCACTGAACTGTGGTATACAGTCTGTTATTACATCCGCCTACAGTTTATTCGGCATATTTGCAATTTAATATCGCGTAACTACAAAAACTCGGGACATTTTTGCCTCAGTATTTTGAAATGTAGACTAAATACTGCATTCTCCATCACCCAGTGAGTTGTTATCTCACATCTTGTTCATAATAATCTGTGATATGAATGAAATATTAATTGACGTAACCGTTTCACGTGCGTTAAACATTTGAACAATTTTTCCCCCATGATGACTAATTAATGTAGGCTATACAGTTTATGTATTGGCTATACTGTTTATGTATTTGAATACAAATGATATGTTTACATTTACAAATATAGAAATGATATATTAGTCATTGCTTGTGATTTACAACCTATAATTAATTTACATGGCTATAGATTTGTTTTGTTTTTTCCTTGTTAAATATTATTGAAAGTTTGTAAAATTTTGATTGAATGAATTTCAGCAAATTGCAAGTGTATTGCATCATCTTCACTTGAACATTCAGTGTAACTTTAATGACTACTAAAAAAGTGATGCGTTTTTGTTTGTCGTAGGTATCAACCCTCAGATTTTAAATGCAATTCTCAATTCTCCTGAGGCTCCAGCAGACAAATGTTCATTTTGTACTCCTGCAAGGCCAAATTCAAGGTCAGAAATAATCATTCCACATTCACAACACACTCTAATGTCGGGTAATTTTGAATTCTCATGATTTTAGATGGCCTTGCCATCCCTTATCTGCTTCCCAAAGCTGGGTTTAACTGCTCACATCCACATTCTCCTAGTGTGCATATCCCAAACAATGATTTTACTATGACATTCAGCATATTTCCATGGGAAGGTCATGGATATGGACTGGTTATCAAATGAAGGACTGAAAAGGGACGTGCATGTTTAGCATTCCACTCGTGGAAAGAGCCAAACAGTTTCATGCCTTGCAGCCCACCCTTTTATACATGATGCATTGTTTGAGATAAAACACACACTTGGGAATTTCATCTGTTGAAGAGTTTTACACTGGTGCAAACAACATTTTCCTCACTGCACCATTAGCAGTGTCACACATATCAGCCAGTAAAAACATAATGACAATTTTGTAGTTGAGATTACACATTCATTCAAATATTTAGAGAAATTGTTTATTTTAGATTAAATAAATAAACAAAAAAATCTTTATGTCCTCCAGCCTGAAGTGGGTAAAGACTTGAATACTTAAAATGGTTCGATCTTGGTTTCTAAATTTTATCTAGCAAAATTGGTCATAATTCAGTCTTATCTGTCTTTGGGTTCCAAAAATGTACAGTGTATGTTTTCTTTGTTAAACGATTGTAACAAATATGCCTTTAAAAAACAACGTGTAATGTGTTTACACCTTGAATGAAATCAGCCAGTAGGCGCTCAGTCAGCAGGTTTTCAGTGGCTGCAGTGTATCTTCTGCTCTCATGTATCAGAGAGAGACAGGAGGCAGAGTGAAGCCTGAGGCTCAGTGTGCGGTTTGGCCAGCATTAGACTGGGAGAACATCCAGCTCCACGGGCCTGAGGCTTTCTGATGAAGATCTTTATTTTCAATCCAGCACAGTGCAGACAAACTTGCCTTTTAGAGGCGTAAGTCTGCATCTCAACCAAAGATGAGCAAAGCCAAATGAAAATATGGGAATAGCTAACAAATACAACTGCAATTGTCTCAAAATACTAATTAATTGGTTTTTTTCTATCTTTATATTTTGCCACTATTCTTCAACCAGCAGCTTTATACGTCAGCAAGAGGTTTTCAATTATTTAGTATGATCACTCTTATTAGTTTCAAATTTAAAAATGCACATAAATATACAAATTTAAACATATAAATACATATTCTACATATTTTTATAGGTACAGGTTATAAAACATTTTATTTTTTACATAAATATGCTGAATGGCTTCGGAGCTTTATTTTCTCCATATATAAATTTATTTTTTTGCACAAAGGTTGTTTGAAACCAAGTAAAGACACTATTTGCTTTTAATATGAAAGATCTTTGACCTATACTGTATATAAGTTCCACACAGACAGACAGAAAGCCTTAGCAAACCTTAGCAATCACCTAAAAATTACTTCTTCTTTTTTTTACATATGCCAAATTATTCAAACTACACAAGATTTATTTTGCTTCAAACTTCAGACTGACCTTAAACTGTTTTAAACTTATGCATGTCAAGGCATTTTAAGTCTGTCTTGACAAACCTTCTTTTTCTTTTTGCAGTGTTTTACCTGAACATCTTTGGACAAACACACATTATCAAATAATCAAGTTTAGAAAGGCCACAAACATATCCTCATCTTCATCAAATCCACTTTGTTAGGAAAAATATTACTAACTTCTAATCGCTAGCACAATGTGTCAATTATGCTTCAATTATTTTTGTTGAACGATTCTATTCTGCTAAAAATCTCAAGTCTTTGCCACAAAACCAATATATTACAAACAACTGAGATTTGGAAGCTCTTATCAGTCCTGTAGGTTTGGATCGTTCTCTCTTTGTGGGGCTGTTTTCTCTGGTTTTAATTATTGCTGATGTGGTGAGTCTCTGCACTCCTGATGGGTCCTCATGAATCCCACTGTCATAAAATCAACTGACCCCCAGTGGTTTCCCTATATTCTGACAGCCATTACTGTAGCTCTTCCTGTGAGGCAAAACCCACAGAAGCAATACTAAATCACAGAACTACACCATGTGAAAAATGGGCTAAAATGTATAAACCTGTTAATAATACCAAAATGCAAACGGAAACACATAAAGGCACATATAAAGACACGCACACACCACACACACAGAATATATACATATAGCAAGTTATATAAACAATTACATTCAGATGTTTGGGTCTGTGAGGTTGATTTATTGCGTTTTTTGGCTTCTGGAATTAAAATGGAATTGTTACTTCAAAAATATAGTGATACAGTTACACTGTAATTTATATAAATATTTCACAATGGTACTGTTTTTACTGTGTTTTTGTTCAAAGTAATACAGCCTTTGTTAGCATAATACTATTTTAAAAAGACAGATTACTTAGCAAATTCAGTACAATGTGGGCTGTCAACGATTACGATATATTTCATTCATTCATTGATTTTCTTGTCGGCTTAATCTCTTTATTAATCTGGGGTCGCCACAGTGGAATGAACCACCAACTTATCCAGCATGTGTTTTATGCAGCGGTTGCCCTTCCAGCTGCAACCAATCACTGGGAAACATACACACACACATACACACACTCACTCACTCACTCACACATACACACTAGGGACAATTTAGCCTACCCAATTCACCTATACCACATGTCTTTGGACTTGTGAGGGAAACCGGTGCACCCGGAGGAAACCCACGCAACCACGGGGAGAACATGCAAACTCCACACAGAAATGCCAACTGACCCACCTGAGGCTCAAACCAGCGACCTTCTTGCTGTGATGCGATTGTGCTACCCACTGCACCACTGTGAGACCATATATTTCAGTTTACTATAATTTACAGAATACATTGACTAAAATGTCATTCAGCATAACAACTGCTTATATACCTAATTGTCAGTTTAGAACAAATATTATTTGATGACATATTAAAATAACTCAATTTTTAATGAAGACAGTGCAATGCCAAATCTATACTTTGCTGCTGTCCTTCAAACCACTAGGTTTACCGATCTGTCAGATAGAAATTATGAATTATTTAAAATATAATAAAACTTTGTGCAATTGCTTATATTACTTATACATGTTTAAATACACAATATAACTACTTTATATATTTTCATTAATACAGGTTTGAAAAGTAAGTACACATGCTGTTGAATTTGTACAAAATATGTATTAAATTGAATGACAACATTATTTGTAACATCATGGAACATTATTTTACCCATATGCAAGTTATTTCAAACATTAAAGTAGACACTTTACTTGCATTTAATATTCTTTCTATTTAAAACCACTTTTATAAATTTATGTTGTCGCACACACCAAAATGAGACGTCAACTTTGACCCATACTGTATATATTTAAATATATTCTACAACCAACAAAATGGCATTATTTTATTATATATCCTTTTATTATATTTTAATGTATATAATTTTATTATATTTTATTATATATAAATTTGGCTTCACAGTGCAGTGAGTAACACGATCGCCTCACAGCAAGAAAGGTTCGAGTCTTGGCTGGGTCAATTGGCATTACTTTGTGGAGATTGCATGTTCTCCTTGTGTTTGTGTGGGTTTCTTCCGGGTGCTCCAATTTCCCTCACAAGTCCAAAGACGTGGTATAGGTGAATTAGGTAAGCTAAATTTTCTGTAGTGTATGTGTGCGAATGAGTGTGTATGGATGTTTCCCAGTGATGGGTTGCAGCTGGAAGGGCATCCGCTTCGTAAAACATTTGCTGGGTAAGTTGGCGGTTCATTCCGCTGTGGCGACCCCGGATTAATAAAGGGACTAAGCCAAAACAAAAATAAATGAATGTATAAATTTATTGTATTTTATTATAAATCATTTTATTTAAAGCATTTAATTAAAAATATTTCGTGAAAACCTCAATATTTCTTTTATTTCTAGTCTTAAAGTAAATTCTGTTTTATAGATTAAACAAACCAGTATATACTAGTACCCCTTCAGACGAAAACTCCAGCTTAAGTACCCCATAAAACAAACCCTGGTTGGGGATCACTTTTATAGCATTATGATATGCATTATATATTTACACACATGTAAAACATCACAACAGAATACCACAAAGAATCAGCTGAACTAGAAGCAAACTTAAAAAAGAGCGAGGAAAGGGTTAAAGTGTCAGTCTCAGATCAGAGAGCATACGAACACCTTTCAGCATTGCTCAGGCAAAATTACAGGCCCTCACATTCACGCAACACTACCTCACCACCAGCAGCAGCAGCTCCACTCCTCACAGCCTGCTCCAAAAATACACAAAGCCACAGCTTCCTGGAGCTTTTTTTCATGCATTTGACACTCCAGATGTTACAGACCCTACAAGCCACAGCTGGAGCCAGCGTAGATGATTTACAGGGCCAAGAACAAGCTCCTATCATCCATAAATTCCTATTCCGCTATAAACGCCAATGGTTAAATCGATCCATACAAGTTGCCGAAGTCATGAGGAAAGCTTGTTCTTACCCTTCGCGTGAACGGATCGGTGTTCCTGCAGCTTGCGGCAACCGAGTCCCATGCTGGCACGCGGGCGCCAAAGAGGGCAGTGCTACAGATGTGTCATCCTAGATACTGTACATATTTGGCCCTCCTGCAAGGTGAACACGCAATATAGGTGTGTACCGCCCGGGAGAATGCGATTGAGAAAGCATATAAAGTATGCATGGGATGAAAAAGAAGAGCGCAGAAAAAATCAGGACCCCACAGTACCATCACCGAAACAAACTCGAAAAACAAGTCCTCCGTCTGCTCCATTCATTCATTCAAAAAAAGAGAACTTGTTGTGTTCTCTCTCTTTTTTTTTCTTCCCCGCCCCCTGGTCTGTCAGACTCGCCCTCGCTCACCCTCATAGGCAGAGCCACCACAAGTGCTCATCCTTGCCAAACACTGCAAACATCCCCCCCCAAACACAAACAGACCTGGCTAATCAATCTGTGTGTGTGTGTGTGTGTGTGTGGGTGGGTGTGTGTGTGATGATGTGACTTCACATGGGGGGGTGGATGAACATTTCTGCACGCACAAATCTCTGCATGTTGCCTGGATCTTTTCCCCCTATTAAATCTAACGGCTTATTAATTAAAACTTCCCCCCCTTTGAAGACATTTCGGAGACCACAAGGGGCTTTATGTGCTACACAGATGCTTTTATTGCACGTTGCCAGAAGGCTTTAGATCAGAGCTTTTAATGTACCAAAAGTGCAGTCTTCACAGACAGAGCGTGATGCTTCTGTAAAGACATGCTCGGATCAGACCTCTGTTCTGCAGTCTGCAGTCACGCTTTTGGGTTGAGAGCAGGCGTAAATAGAGGCATTGTTTGAGTGACTGGTATAAAAAGAGCAGGACTTATGGAAAGCGGGTTTAGGTTGCTGTACATAACAAAACACCATTACATGGAGAATCTTACAGCGTCCTCCTTGAAAATGGATTATAGGGGTGACAATAATAGTAAAGTGGAAAAGAAGTATGTATAAATGGAGGCCTGTGTTGAATCCCAACAACTAACGCGCACTTCATTATCAGCAGAAGTTGCTAAGACTTGCCTTTGTTTGGCCTTTTTTTAGGAGCTATTCTTTCTCTGACTGCTAAGAAGTGTGCAAAGACTCTCAGAGACACAGGGGATTTGGCTCTTTATTTGCGTAATAACTTCATTTCAATAATCTGGCATGCAAGACCACCTAGACTCATCACAGTTTATTCGTGTCCAGCGTTCATGGCTAGTTATCAATGAATAATCAGTTTAGTTTTTACACAAATATGGAAAAAAGTGTCATTTTCAAGCTTGACAGTTTATTTTCATTTGTTTAATTTAAAGATGAGTTATATAATTAGTTGCAATTCACTTACAAACAGAGTAAAAACAGTGATATTGTGAAATATATTTACAATTCAAAATGACTTTAGTGTTATAAGTTATTATTGTTATGCTTGAACATACTTTATTTACATGTCACATACAAGTTGCTTCATATAATTTCATATGGAGACATGCTTGAATGTATATATTTTCATGTATGTATTTTCCATGATGTAGGAAAAATCGTACTTTGTTTTTCTTCAATATATGTGTTACGGATTGGTCAGGCTCTCACGTCCCTCAATCACGAAGATCAC
>CAIGQQ010037872.1:4303632-4320693 GCA_903798035.1 Danio albolineatus
CTATCTATCTATCTATCTATCTATCTATCTATCTATCTATCTATCTAGTTGAAGTCAAATTTATTAGCCCCCTATTTATTTTCCCCCCCTGTTTTTGTTTAACGGAAAGACACATTTCGAAGCATAATAATTAAATATAAATAAATAATTTATAATAACTGATTTCTTTTATCTTTGCCATGATGACAGTAAATAATATTTTACTAAATATTTTTTAAGACACTGACATATACAAATACATATATCTCAAAATATGGAATTACTACTAATGGAAATAAAATAATAATCAAACCTGTTTATCCATTGACTATTATTAAAAATAAAATATTATTTTAATATAATAATAATATATTTTTTTCTTTTGTATTCATACTTCAACCCATTAATAAATAAACATTTTGATGCAGTATCAGCAAAGTCAGCAAACAGATTCAGACCCAGCTCTGGGTTAATGAAGTGCTCACCTCACAGTAAATACAGAATCTGTCTGGGCTCTGTCCAGCTTCCATTAAGTCTCCTATGCTGGAAAAACGGGAATCAGTATCAGCGTCTTTGAGTTGTCCAGGGTTCTGCTTTAAAACCTTCCAAAAGAGTCCAGCGAGCACACAAAAATGGACCAGTGAAATGTGTAAGAGCGTGTGAGCTGGCCAGACACGTAAGCGGTTAAGGAAACACTGACATAAAACTTCAAAAAACTTAACTTTTGTAAGTGGCTGTTCACATGCAAAGGATATTGGGTACAATTTTATAGAGAAAGCAAACAGTGGAATGAATTAGGCCTGCAGTCAGAGTTCCCAGGTAAACAGGGTTTGGTAACCTAGAGTCCACATCCAAACACAAAAAAGAAAAAGTAATTAGATCACAACAACATCGTGCAAAGCAAAACAATGCAGTTCCCATCCAATCACAACCCTTTAACCTCTGAAAGCTGCTCAGTCTGTGATACTGAGACAGAATGTTTTTTGCCATGAAGGGGAAAAGCACCGCAGAGAAGATTCCTCCATATTCACCAAGAGCAGCAGCTATAACGAGAACCGCAACCCCGCTGAGAGACGGCAAAAGCAGCATCCAGAAGTACATCACTGCGAAACAGACCACTTTATGAATAAGCGTTATTGCAGCCGATGGATATATCATTATACAGCAAACCCACAGGAAGCAAAACAACGATACCATATGAATCCTTAGGAATCTGATCTTTTGGTTGTTGACTGAAATCGGTCAAAATCCTGGAGAGCTGCTGATGTCTAGACAAATTTAAGAGGATAAAAGAAAATATGGTTTAATTCATAATTAAAAAATAAGAGATATTATCAATATTACATACTGTAAAAAAAAAACATTTACAAATAGTCACTACACACTAGGGCTACACAATATAACTTCAGCACTGATATCACAATGTGTGCATCTGCAATAATCACATCACAGGACTGGTAATGTTGAGTTGGGTTTATAGCTGACCAGGAGCCATAGTTTTTTTTCATTATTTTAAGGCCTGTGACTGTATGAACATTCCAAGAGAGTATAAAGCAGCCAGGCCCAAAATATTTGTACCATTTGTAACTAAACCCAATCATTTTTATTTTATTATTTAAGGAAGATGATGCAGTGTTATTTTACATTAGATTTTTCCAATTTCTGTTCCCGAATACTGTTTGACAAAACCATTAAGTAACATTTGCTTGTAATTTGTTTATTATATTTATGCACGATTCCATCCCCTATTGTAATCAATTAATAGACACTTTCCAATTAGTTATTCAAGGCATCTGATGAAACGGTATCAGGGTATCTGTGGGGTCTTAAAATGTCTTAAATTTCAAAAACCGAATTTTAGACTTTAAAAAGTCTTAAATCCACTAAAATACTGTGTTGTAGGTCTTAAATCATTTTAAATGTGTTTTAATTTTTTTTAAATCCATGTAAAGCTATACCCAATTAGGCCAACTCCCATCCAATCCCTAACAATATATTTCAATAAAAGTTTTAGGAAATGTTTATTTATTAACTCTATTTACTTATTGATATGGTTTAATTATCTTCCCTAAAAACTGCTGCTGTATTGATTTTATGAATAACAAGAACACAGTTTCATATAAAAAAATATCTACATTTTACACCAAGGACGGCCTGAGAGTGAGTAATTTAACTGCAATTTTATTTGTTTTTTTGGCTGAACTATCACTGTAACTGTCAATTGCAGGACATCAGACTTTTTCTTAATTTTTAGCAGCTTTCACGACTATACTTATGCATATATAGTCCTAGCATGTGACAACGAAATTCATTTGAGCCTTAACAATTTTTTATTATATTGTTTTTCAACAGACCTAAAAGTATTCCCTTGATTACAGAGGTCTAGAGGCGTGAGGCCCGTGTGGTTTGTCATGTGTAAAATGTGGAGTCCGGCATTCTTCAACAGTAGCCAGCACACCTCAATCATGCCCTTCTCTGCTGCCACGTGAAGCGCTGTCGCCCCCTGATGGTCCACGGCCTCTGGTGAGCATCTCTGATTAAAGATTTACAGCAAAAACGACTGACGATCAAATGCACAGATAAAGCAAATCCCCAAACACAAGCATCATATAAACAATACACTGATTAAATACTTCTCTAAAATAATAAATTGTAATTTCTGACCGTCACAGCAATGAAAAAGACCAGCTTCAGAGCATAAATGAGTTTAAGATGGTGTTGTGGCAAAGCCTATTATTGTAAGTCTCTTTAATCTCAGTCTGTTCTGGATTACAATTGAAGAAAACCTCAGGAAAAGAACAGCTAACCCTAAATAACTGATAACAGCACGTATTAACAAAAACATTTTTTGCTGTTTGTTCAAACTACTTATTTAAAATGAGCTGAAACAACACAATTATTGAGATCGCATTGGGACAACTTAATTGTTTTATGTCCAGTCCACCTAAATTTGTAGAAACTAATAAGTTAACTCAATTCCTTCATGTTGTCCCAACAAAAATTGATCGTGTGGAACCCAGCATATTTAACGGTGTTGATGTGAATAGTTCTAAAAATGATAGTTTACCCAAAAATTTAAATCTGCTATTCCTTTACTTCGATCCAAGATGAGTTTGGAAGAAGGTAGGTAGGCCTGTCACAATTATCAATATATCGACTTATCACAGAACGCATGGCTATGACCTCAATCATTTTTGTTGATGCAATATATATCGCCCATACATAAAAAACAATTCTAGCAACATTTTTGCTGATTGTGCAGCATCTCTATCTCTATTGGAGGTGTCAGTATTAGTGTCAGTATGGTTAAAAAACACTATAGTTCATTCATTCATTTTCCTTCGACCCTTTATTCATCAGGGGTCGCCACAACGGAATGAACCGCCAACTTATCCAGCATGTTTTACACAGCGGATGCCCTACCAGCTGCAAACCAGTACTGAAAAACATCCATACACACTCATTCACACACATACACTACAGCCAATTTAGCTTATTCAATTCACCTGTACCGCATGTCTTTGGACTCTGAGGGAAACCGGATCACCCGTAGGAAACCCAAAGAACATGGGGAGAACATGCAAACTCCACACAGAAATGCCAACCGTATATATACCAATAAACCCAGCCGGGACTCGAACCAGCCACCTTCTTGCTGTGAGGTGACAGTTCTAACCACTGAGCCACTGTGTTGGCCAAAACACTAGTATTTACCATAAATGACTTTACTATATTTTCATGTGGGTGCCTGACAACTGAAAATAGATCTGGTAGCAGATATCACAGCCTTTTACTTTTTACTATGCACTTTATTGTTAACATTTATTATTATTCATTTAGGATATTAGTTTTCAAATTCTGATTCCAATGCCTAATTATTAAATTGTTAAAATTACTATATTTAAATGACATGTTCTAAAGAATAAAATATTATGTGTTCTTTGGAAGAGTGTACTTGCATTGTGATGATATTATAATGTCTTTCTGGCATTATAAAATGAGTGGCATAAAGTACAAGTAATAAAATGATAATAATATTATCGCAATATATTTTGGTGCAATATATTGTATAATAAAAAAATAGATATCGCGACAGGCCTAATGGTTGGTGATGAATTTTGAGCAAATTATTAGCTAATTTTCTTTTTTTTTAAACTAATAAACTAAACATAAAAAAACAACAATCCATTCAGTACAATAAAATTCATAGCAGCTTTCAAGCATTCTACATTAGTGTTTTGGAGGCCATTTAGCCTAATTGTGCACTGTACTAAAAGCATTGCTTAAAAAAAAGTGCTTACATTTGCTCGAAGGAGATAGCGGACAACGTCAGTATTGCCTGTGGAAGCTGCCAAATGCAGCGGGGTGACCTGATAGTTATCTGAATCTGAGAAACGGAACATTCTAGTCTCCCACAGGTACTGTGTGGCAACACTGAGAAAGAAAACAATAGATATAGAGAGACAAAAAACAGGCATCAAAATACTGAAATATGCAGGATAACACAAAATTAGGGTTGCACGATGCTAGGAAAATATGCGATATGCTATAGTGATGTTTCTTATGATATAACTAACTTAAAAAAAGCACTATTTATCAGCAATAAAAATCATATTAATGTATGTAATGATCATACTAAAACAGGTAAGAATTTTTTTCTGAGATAATCAAATCTATATAAAGATTAAGCTTTAAAACACCATGAATGACTGAAAACCTTGGCCGAAATTTTGATACTTATTTGCTGTTGTCTTTTTCTTCACTTGTCACCCTGCATTAGTATTTATTTTCAGCTCTAGGTTCACCTAACAGCACTTACTTGAAAGGTGGAGATAAAGATAGTAAAAGCTCCATCTGATTGGTCAGATTTGGATAAACAGCCTGCACTGTAAAACCCAACAGTCAACTTTAACCAAATGAAATGAGTGTAGTTAACTCAAGATGTTCTAAAAGTTAATTCTACGCATTTGAAAAGTTTTGAACTCAGTGTTGAAGGTAATGAGTAGGCCCACACGGAATCTGCGTGCGCAGAATTCTGCAGATTTCCGCAGATTTTTAGCCCATCATTGATTCTATTGATTAACTTGTGTAAATGTGTGTAAATTTATATTTATTCCGTTTTTAAATAAATTTTAGTAATAATATTGACTAATATAAAAATATTCATATGATTTATTCACAATACAGTTTGTAAACTACTATTTTCTGTGTTTTAGTAGAGATTTTATGAGTGGCTTGCTTTGTTTACCAAATAAAGTGGATCTAATTAGATTCGCATTGTAAACATTAAATAAATAGTAATACCTTTTTAACTTTTATTTAATATATTAAGGTTTTAGTTATGATACTCCCAAAATCATTCCGCATAAATACGCAGATCTTTAACAAAAATTTGTGCAGAAATAGCTAAAAATGTCAGCAGATTCCGTCTGGCCCTAGTAATGAGTTAATTAAATACCTCATTATTTCAGCATAAATGTACACTACTCATATAGATTAGTTTTTTTTTTTACTTAAATGGTTTGTAGCAATCGGTTTCCTCAAACGGTTTGAGTTGCCTTAACATATTGGGTTTTACAGTACTCAGTTGGTTTGAGTTCTCTTCATTTATTGGGCTTTACTGTGCTCAAATTGCTTCGTTTACTCAAATGGATTAAGTTCACAATACTCATTAGGATTAGTTTTTGAACTTACATTTTTTGTTGCAATCAGTTTCCTCAAATTGTTTGAGTTAACTTTTTGGGTTTTACAGTGTATGCATGCAGCACACAAATGCTTGACACATAAAATGTATTTAATATATTGCACTTCTCTGCGATATGGATATTGCATATACAATGATTGCGATAATTATGATTTTTCTATATATTGTGCAGCCCTACACTAAATCAAAAGTATAATTCTTTGTGTTGGATCTTACTTTTTGTTTTTGCGGTTTTGCTTGCCACTAGTGTAAAAGGCACAGATACTTACATACTTCCACCACTGACTGCATGATGAAGAGCTGTTTTCCCTTGCTCATCTGCTATGCGCAAGTCTGCACCTTGCTGCATCATCTTGTGCATGATATAAATATTGCCATTTCTGTAACACAGTAATAACACAGTACAGTAAGCAATTTTCATAGGAAACTGGTATTATTATCTTTTAGAAGAAGCATTTTTTTGTGATGGATGTTGTAATTAAATTCACAAACATCAGATAAAGGAGGGCTACTGTACCTGCAAGCAAAGTGAAAAGGAGTTTGTCCTGCATCGCAAGGGATGTTTGGATCAGCACCACTGTTCAATAGAAGTTCAGCTACAGGCCGGTTTCCATGCAGTGCAGCAAAATGGAGGGCTGTGAAACCTCCCCAACCTGGGAAAATAAGAGAAGTTTACAACAAATTAATCAAATGTCATCGTGGTTTATCTGTATTTCTCATTATTTATAAAAATGTATAGTCAAGTCTTTTCACATTGCACAATTTCCTGATGTTGATGCATAACTGTCCACACAGAGCATGTTTTAGAGCTGGTTACCTGGAACAGAACTAATATCTGTGATTCCTAGTATGCAGTAAATCTAAATATAGTTAATAATATATTACACTAATAACTTTTACAAATATTTTAAAGACATATATAATATTAAGGTGACACGGTGGCACAGGTAGTGCTGTTGCCTCACAGCAAGAAGGTCGCTGGTTCGAGCCTCGGCTGTGTCAGTTGGCATTTCTGTGTGGAGTTTGCAAGTTCTCCCCGTGTTCACGTGGGTTTCCCCCACAGTCCAAAGACATGTGGTATAGGTGAATTGGGTAAGCTAAATTGTCCGTAGTGTATGTGTGTGAATGAGAATGTATGGATGTTTCCCAGACATGGGTTGCGGCTTTGAAGGGCATCCGCTGCGTATAACAAATGCTGGACCACAGATTTAACAAGTTCTACGGTGTTTTGAACCTTGAACCTGAATACATCGCCAAACATAAAAATAAAACTGCAGTAATCTGTAACAAAAGTTGAAGCACAACTAGCAGCTTCTTATTTTGTACTCATAAATGTTTATTGCTCTTACCTAGCATTTCATTAAAAATGATGATGATCTTAAATATTTTGATCAATTTTCTTAATATTTGTAACAACTTTTTATAAAATATTTGTTTAACAATAAAGTTTGAATATATATTAGGGCTGCAGGATAGTGGAGAAATCTAGCATTGTGATATATTTTATATGTTTTTATTTTGCTATATATGAGCAATTCCAGCGTTATGGATGTGAGATTTGTAGTAAAAACTCAAAACATAAACGCACAGATAAGGTATATGTTAACATTATATTGAATCATCTGTTTACATTTTCCAAAACAAATATACACAGAATTATGGCATCAGAAAAATATCAATCTGAAAAGAATTTATATTCTTTAAATGAGGAAAATAATCGTGCATTATGGATGTGATGAAAAAAGTCTGCGAGTTTACGGTGTACAACATACTTTGTAGAAATTCTGTGGATTAAACTGCACAATCCAAAAGAAATAATGATAATCACAAGGATAAGTGTCGGCTCTCTATAGAACAAAAATGGTTGGTTTTATTTTAATTTACATGTTTTGCATTTATGAAGAAAAAGCTTTGTTATGGATGTGACGGATGTGAAATTTCCCACTTGTGAGAGTTTGGTAAATCAAAAATAATTGTTTGGAAACATGGACCGAGGCATTTTTGAGTATTTGTACAGCACTGTAAAATACAAGGATAAACAAAATTTTTTAAAGATTTTCGCTATTTATGATGACAATTTTTTTCATGGCAAGGTTGACATTGGCATGAAATTGCTCATATATATTGCAATATGAATACAATTTCACCAGATGACTTGAATATCTCTATTTGGGAAGAATTTATAATGCTAGATCAATAAGGATGATTTTGCAATGGGAGCGCATCTTCATAAAAGCTAATAAACAACCAACAGTATAAACTTTTTTGCTTCGCCCGACACATTTTCAATTCAATTCACCTTTATTTGTATAGCGCTTTTACAAATGTAGATTGTGTCAAAGCAGCTTCACATAGAAGGTTATAGTAAATTGAAAATGTCAGTTTAGTTATTAATGTTTGAGTTCAGTTCAGTGTTCTTTAACATTCACTACTTTTCGTTGTGTCTGTGCTATTTGCATGTACTTGCATGTGTTGTGAGTATTTTCATTCATATGGTTCCAAGTATTTTTTCCAAAGACATTTATTAAGTGTAACAGGTATCAGAAACACTCAAACTGTGTTAAAATAGCAAATATGGCCAGAAATACACAATAAAGTAAACAATATGTGGGTGATAGAGTAGAAAAATGAACTGAAAAGGATCAGGAAGGTGAAAGGGAAACGCTAACCAGCGGATCAGTACGATCTCTGCCAGCATCATCATCATCATTAGTCACTGTTGGTCAGCTTCTTTCTTCTTTAAAACACAACACTGACCTTTTTGTTTCAGGACTCCTCGATCCTGCTGTACCAACTGGGAAACCCGATCGATCTCACCCCGCTGAACCGATTCAAATATACAACTTCCTGAAACCTGCAGCATTCTGCCAGCGTTTATTTACGCCTTCTTTCGGCTGAAGAAACTCGTGGTCAAGTGCAAGATATTCATTATCGAATGATAATTGAATAATGCGTTAGTTTGCTGCAGCTAATAAGTCTTTGTTCATCACAACATTCGTCCCGTTAGATTATCAGTCATCCGATCCGACACAAAACAGCCAATCTGATAATATGTAAATATGCGGCTCTGATTTGAGGAAAACCCCGCCTTCTGTGGGTGGATTCATCCAATCAACAGCTTGTGTGTAATACGTAAACCTTTCACTAGTAGGCGTGTGGAGGCCCAAAGTAAGTGCATTCGGTGTTTTCACTCACTGAAGACAATAAAAGTACAATCGATTAAACTATATATTTGCTTGCAATTTTTGGTTCGTTTGTTTTATACTAATAAAACCTTAAAAGTGCAAACGACTGTAATTAGTCCACTTTCATTACGTCGAAACGTCACAGGCACTATAGTGAAAATTTGAACAATCATTACAAATAAATGTTAAATAAGGAAAGAAGTAACGAGTCAGTTGCGGATGGAAGGTCATCCGCTGCGTAAAACATATGCCGCAATAGTTGGCGGTTCATTCCGCTGTGGCGACCCCTGATGAATAATGAACTATATGTTGAAGGAAAATTAATAAATGAAAGAAGTCATTTTTGGGGTAATTAGAGACAACTTCCTAGCCGATAATACCCGCCCATTGTTTACAGTATTTCTCATTTCCGTACTAGCGTCAAATTCAACTTTCGCAGAACGAAAAGCTGAAAGGGTTTCTAAATGTTTATTTTAACAAGGATTTCATGCTGTTATCTCAAAATACGGTTCCGAAGATCTCTCCGTGTAGGACTCATAACTTTAGCTCTTAAATCTGTCCTGTAACTTTACACCTGTTTCTGCCCAAGGTAAGACAGAACGTAAGCTATATGCGTGCAGGTATTCTGGTTTTTCTGCAGAAGTAAACGAACCAAAATCCCATTCTCAAATAGCCTAAGTTAAGCATTAATGTGGTGACTTCTCGATCAGAAGAGCAACGACCTTAAAACCACAAGGAAAAGACTATGACTATTCTAAAATTGTATAGGAATATAACCTATTGTTTCGTTTAGTCATTCATTTTTAATTGTTCCTAAAAATATGATTGTATTTGTAACTATTAATTGGCAAAAAAGTTGTATTATTGCCTGGGTTTCTGTTTATCATAGTGTGTATTTTTTTGTAAAAATATTAGTTTTAAATAACTAATTTAATAATTCGTTCAACTTTTAAAATGCTTTTTTTCTGAAGATTTCCTCGGCCCCCATTTTGTCGCCTTGATGTTTGGACCTTAGAATACACGTTTATCTTTTTTAGATATTATGCTTTCATAATTTAATTAAACACTTTGGTTAAGATTGTAAAATGTTTATAAAATGTTTAATTGCAATTTTAGAACACAGAACAGACAAGAGCAATAACATAACATCGACATCGAAATAATTATAATATAAAAAGAAATCTGAAATAATTACAATTATTCAAAACGACCCCAGAGTATTTGTGACCCCCGGCCCTTGTTCCAGTGTAATATTTTTGTAATATCTCAAATCACCACACGATGCCGCCATTGCTCAACGTTTGAAGTATTTGTAATCGCTTACTGTCAATTATCAGAATCACTTTCAACACCAGAGGGCATAGACACTATTTACATTTCCTCAGACTTATTTTTGATTGGTCGATTTTTAATATTAATTTTGTAATAATACAACTGATACAGCCCTGTTGATCTTCTGCTGTGGGTCTACTGAAGTGTGGGAAAACACACACGCACAAATATTCGCTTTGAAAATCCTTCTTCTGCTTTTTTTACTAGGAAGTGAAGCACATGACCAGGCGCAGCTGATGTCAGAGTTTCACATTGTGCAAAGTTCAGCCAGCCGGTGTGGATAAGGCAGATTAGGAGGCATGTATGAACTGGCCATTCACTCACTGAGCGTTGTTGTGACATGGGAAGCCAGAGGAAAGCCTTCTGTCCAGCCATAAAACGACGTACACAAGCCTTATCAATGACTTGAGATGCCACCTACTAAACAACAGGTATGTTTCAGATTGCAGCCTAGTGAACTGAAGTTTCACATAATAGTCTCAGAGGTTAACTCCTATACTGCATATTATAACATAGACTGATGTTAACAGCTTTATTTGAGTGGTCGACGTTTGTTTTAAGGTGTGTGTGTTACACTGTAAGTGCATTCAAACCTGTTCTGTCACTTGGAGACTCAACTTAAAGGTAGAGATAAACAAGGAAGCTTGGCTGATTTAAGCTAAGTATTTCATAAGCCTCATTTGTTTGCCTTCAGACTGATTTGTTTGGTCAGATTTCATTGCATAAGAGCCAAGGCAACTGATGAAGAGCGTCAAGAAACGTTACTGCAGTTAAGGCTGTAAATAAAACAAGGAGATGACATTCATGTGCTGTATTTAGATACTGAGTGAATTAACTAGTGGGGGATTGTGCAGTGCAAACATGTCATTTCTCCTGGAATGCGAGTTGTCCTCCCTGTAGCAAAACAAGCCCACGTCTTGACATCACAAGATCACATTAACGTGCGAACAGCTGATTGTAAGATGCAGGAAAACCCGCTGAATTACTGCTGTGATTTGGCATTTGAAGGAAAGCAGTTGAAGATCAGTATTTGATTGTGAAACACTTCATTTTCTGTGATTATGCATAAACTTTTTATGATGAATGTTTTAGTACAGTGCTCGTGTTTAGTCTTTAAAATTTTCTCAAAAATTGAGAGAGTGTGTTTTACCTTAAAGTCTTAGATCTGTATTGTAAATGTAGCCCAGATCATTTGTTTTGGGAAGAACTTGATGGATAAAAATCTAAAAAGGTTGATTTTATGCAAGAACTTCCTCGTTGCAACACGTCCTTGAAGATTCATTAAAGATTTTAAAAGCAAAGCAGATCTTTCATCAGCATGTAAAGTAAGTGTCTTCCAGTAATTTTATTTATTTTTTTACTTTTGAAGGATCTGGGTGGGGAAATGGACAGAGTAAGTAAGGAGAATGGAGAACTCAGCGCATCAGGGGAGAGCGCAGAGAGCATAGAACTGGAAACCACCCAAATCAACAGAGATAAAAATGGGGACCTGAAAGAAGACAACGATCTAGAGGTGCTTCTGAGAGAGCAGCTAATTCAGCTGGATACCATAAACCAACAGTCACCAGAACAAAGAGAGCAAGAGCTCAGCCGACTCCTGCTTCTGTTCGTTCAGGTACAGTAAATCAGTGAGAGAGTTTAACCAAAACTGCCAGATAAAATATTTGACACACTTTTATTTCTTCACAGAAACAACTTCATATTATTCATGATATCATTTAAAGATATGTAACACACAAACACATAAATATCACAGATTAAGGGAACTCAAAATGTGGGAAGAAACCTTACCTTAAACCATTTTAAAAATAAAAAAAGCATACTACTGTAAACTGTAATACACATTGCGATATTAAGTATAATTTCACCAGATGATTGGAATGTCTATGTTTAAAAAAAAAAACATTATTTTAGAGAAATTGGGATAATTTTGTAGAGCATTTGCTTAAAATATAATAAACTATTGACAATCATTAATAAATACAGTAGACCAAAGATACCGTACACATAAAATAAACAGTGCTTTATAGTTTACAGGTAATACAAAGTAAATGTAATAAAATGTAAAAAATAACACTGTATAGTCTTCATAGTACAGTATACACATACGTATAAGAAAGCGTTTTGGTAAAGTGTTTTCCCGCTATGGCTACTAGTCAACTATAACCGTAAATCCACTTTGCAAATCCTGCAATGTGATTATTGCAAATGCATACATTTCAATTTCAATGCTGAAGCAATATATTGTGCAGCACTACTGTAAACTTACTACATTTGAGTCCACATAGAAAAAGATTACTGTTGAATTCCTCATAAATGTACAAGTGCAACTCAATTATATCAGCTTCTAGCTAATAACTTAGCTTTCTTAGCTTCTGTTTTTCTGTTTAGCAAAGAGACTCTCACTGTTCTGAAGTGTTCTGTTCACACTCATTTCCTTTTAAATAAAGCATCAAATTGAATGACTTTTTTTGGCTAGTTGTCACCCTAACCACAGGCTCTACTCTTCTACACAGTAGTAACCTCAAAAACACAAGACAGCTCAGTAACCCATAAAAATTCCAACATAACCAAGCAGTAAACATTAACATCCTTTCCCTGATAATTATTTTGAGGAAAAACATGTCAAAAACACTTAAGGTGCTTTTTCTCTTGGTTTTGAATGCTTGTCCATATTTCAGATCCTACACAAACTGTGTTCACACAGAGGTTTTTGGATCTGAATTATAATAAGCTTGCATCACAGTTTTAGCAGCGGTTTATATCTTTGCTAGAGAAGGACAGCACATGAGAAAATGTGAAATAGTTGGATACTGTTGCTTGCTTTTGTCAAGTTTATTCTTAAGTGTGTGACTGTACTATATGTGTGTGCTTTTGTATGGAAGGTACTGTACATACAGTGTTTAAAAAAGGGAAGAGAACAGATTTCTTCTGAAGAAGAGCAGAAAATATATATTCTTACTACTTGCAAAACATTAATTGTACTTGACAATAAAGCTAATGACAACTGCATAAAACCACAATTTGACCAGTTCGTATTAGGCATGAGACGATAACCGTTTTCTACGTTTACCGCAGTTTAAAAAAGTCAAGATTTAAAAAACCGTAAATTTTCAGCCATACCATTCCTAAGGTCTGTGAAAGATTTTTTTATTTGCATTCTTTAAGGACAACAGTATTTCCAGCATAAAAGATATCCAAAAATGCCGCTTAAAATTATAAACAAATCTGTGTTTTTGATACTATCGAAGACAGCAGAAGTCAATGATTCATTTGAATTATTTAGCTAAACATGTTTATTGTTTGGAAATATTATAAATGTTTCTCAAAATATTTTTTTTTGCGTTCAAAAGGGAAAAAAAGTTTTTTTTTTTTTTTTAACCAGACATTTAAAAATGATATATTCAGCAGTAATCACGATACCGTAAAACCGTGAACCGTGATATTGTTGTCCAAGGTTATCATACAGTACGGTCAGAATCTTATATGGGCCCATGTCTAGTTCATATATGATTAGCAGCTGGTTTTTGTGATTTAGCCTCCTTAATTTTAAAGTTTATCAATAAACCATGTTGGGAAATTGACACTTGATACACATTAAGGTTATTTTCGTGAACTTTAACTAAGACAAAAAAAAATTCTGATAACTGAAATTTAAAAAATCACAACAAATGAAAATCTAAAACTAAATAATACTAACAACAGTAACAGCTAACTGACATAAAATGATAATTAACAAAGCATAATAATCATTTTAGAATGAATACGCACTTATTCTGTGGAGGAAAAGTTGATCTGTATTAATTAAATCTTTATTGGATTAATGGATCTTTAATATAAAGAAATTTGTCTTAATTCTTCATAATTTTTACTTTTATATGTTGCATTATTGTAAGCTGTGCAAACATTTCAATTTTTCTCTGGTCAGCACTGGATGGGTTCTATAAACTCTGCTAAACTATAATTACTAAAACTGAAATTAAATATATAAAAATGTATTCACAAAACAAAAATGAATCCAAGACGTACACAAACATTAATCAAATGAACTTAAACTAAACTGAAATTTACAGCAGATTCAAAAATGGTATCGTAAAACTAACATTTAAAAACGCAAAACTATAACCTTGATTCACATGGATACAGATAAAAATAAAATGTTGAATTTCCACGGTAATCTGTAACTGAGACTATTTATCTCGTTTTTATTTGCACTGACGGACGCTCATGATGACCTACTGATACGCAATCACACTCGTAGGCTAAGTGCGTGTGCGCATGTTTAAGGGGGTTTACACATGTGTGACTCATTGACTCACACCTCCTGCATTCTTGCTTGGATTTAACCAACCATAGTAATGTAAGGAGTAAGGCACCACATCGGCTTGAAAAAAGCAACAGGGGGATTGAAGCAAAGAATGTTGGGTGAAATATTCGCACATTATAGGGAAATGAAACTTGTGTTATTGAAATGTTCAGTTTTGCAAGGTTACTTCTGGTAGTTTTTTTTGTAACATATCAAACATCTACCCTGTATGTTAAAAAAAAAAGCAAAGAGTTAACAACTGGTAACAAGTTAATTTGTAAAAATGCAGGGTTCCACACAATTCATTCATGTTGTCGCAGCACAAACCAATTAAGTTAACTTTATTAAGTTTGAGTTAACAATTAAGTTTATTATTATTATTATATTATTATTATTATTATTTTTAAAATTATTATTATTAACTATTTACGATTAAGTGGACTGAACATAAATCAATCAAGTTGCAGCAAAAATAGTCTTAAGAAATGTGTTGCTTTAACTTATTTTAGTATATTCTAGTTTTTTTAACCCTATCTGGTGCTTCTCATTTCTTAAACAACCATGTCGGAAGGTCTAAATCAAGTTATTGGCATGCTTCAAACTAAGAAACATTTAATAAGATTACTGAAATGATTAAAATTGGGTTAAGAACTGTCCATCACATTATTAAAAACTGGAGGGATAGAGGGGAACCATCATCTTTGAGTTAAAAAATGTGCTTGAAAAGTTGAACGATCAAGATTGGTGATTGTTTAAACATAATGGTGAAAAAAAAGCAACAACAGAAAAACTCACTAGTGTTTAACAGTGAAAGTAAGAGCTTTTACACATTCACGGTACGAAGGGAACTCATGGCATGGGAACTAAAACAGTTAAGAAAACCATTTATATCAGCGAGGCTAAACAAAATGGCTTAATTTGGAGGGAGCATAAAGAATCCTGGTGCAATGGAAGAAGGTCTTGGGACTACCTGAATATGCTAAATGGCCATCAATGTTTTTTTTGTCATTGGCATAGGTATGGCATGGGCATATTCCAGGATGACAATGTCAGGATTCATCAGGCTTAATTTGTAAAAGAGTGATTCAGGGAGCGTGAGACATCATTTTACACATGGACTTTCCACTACAGAGTCCAGACCTTAACTCTTTTGAGTCATTCAAACAAAACCGTGGCAAAAGATTAATGCAACTCTAGACAGGAGTAAATGTTATGTGATGCATGTAATTGAAATAGTGTCACAGCAAATATGTGCTGTAATCAGCGCTTTAAGTGGTCCAACAAAATATTACAATGTATGCCTATTTTTGAATGGGTAGTGTATACTGTGTTTTTGTTTCAGTATAACAATATATATATTTTTCCACTTATATTTCATAAGGTGTCAGAGAGTGGCAGCATTCTTGATGATCTGGATCTTCAGGGCTTGGCGCTTCAGGTCGGAGAAGCTCTTGTCTCTCATGTACAGCAGAGAGTAGCAGAAAAGCCTGCAGGTACCCAACGTAACATTTATCATAATGTGTTAATAAAGTGGTAGCCATTAGTGGCTTTAGCGAAGTCACTAAAAGTCATACTGTATAAAAAGCAAACAGAGAGACGGTGTCTGTGTTTGAGGGGAAGTTGCCCACTTCTTTATTTCACAAACATGCAACAAAATGAGTTGCATGGTAACCTCGCCTATTCTTACTGTTGTCTATGTTATGCAGTCATTTTCAGTTCTCATTATTATACATAGTTATAGAAAGTACGTAATTTAATCAAATTAATCTGTGTATCAGTATCAGTGGTGTTCGGATGTAAGATTAAATGGCTTTAATCCTGATTCTGTTGCTTATATGCTTTTTGTTAAACTAGAGGAAGCCCGATATGAACTGGAGCAGTTTTTTCAGAGGTCAGAGGTCAAAAGCAACCAAGGATGGCTTCTGCTCAAATCAATATTTTTCTTGTCCAACAGAGACGCTGTAAGTCCTACTATTATTTATGCTCCATTATTACATTTGTAGTGTTTTAGATATGTTTTACACATTTGTTTTGAGAATGTAGTTATATTGGGTTTCTCTAAGTCTAGGGTGTTAATTACTGAGGCAAAAGTGTATTCAAAATACTCTTAAGTGTTTTCTTTTGAAAAAACATTTTGTCATTGATTTATTACACAATATAGTTTGCAGCCCATGTCATTGAGAGCATTCCTCTCTTTAACTCTATCCTGTCTAGTCAGGTTTTGACACGCTGTTGTTGTGTTTTTCTGCCAGGAGGTTGGTGTTATGATCAAGACGGGTCTGCCTGCGGCGCTAGTCAAATCTCTGTATCTTTTTGTAGCTTTGCCTCCTCGAAAAGAGAGTTCCGACTCTTCTCCAAAAGATGTCAAAGAGGATGTCAAATGTTCTTTTCAGGACACTCTTATTCAGGTTTTTGCATTTTTACACTGTATTGTTTAATGTTGCAAAGCAGATGCACCGTAGATCCTTATGTTATGTAGAGCACACCACTCCTGCATTTTGGGAAAATGAAGATAGAATCATGGAACTGAGTCATTTAAAAAAAAAAAAAAGCTT
>CAIGQQ010037872.1:4326080-4362979 GCA_903798035.1 Danio albolineatus
TAATTTAATTTAATTTAATTTAATTTAATTTAATTTAATTTAATTTATTTTCCTCTTCACTTTCTAAGTATACCTGCATGTATCTTCAGGTTCAACAGTGAAGAACCTCACAGCCTTTAAAATCATCCAGTCCTCGTTTTTGCGCTCAAGCAACACTGTGATCTGCAGCCAAATCCTCCGTACCATCCAGATGATCTGGTCTTGGGAAAAGGCAAACTTCTTTCTGCTGGAGTGGACTCTGCAGTCTCTGGCTCAGCTGGCTGAGTGTGTGTGGCAGAAATCACCACCCGTTCACCCTATTTTCTTTGAACTGCTTGAGACGGTGATCTTCCAGCTCTCCTACATCCCACACGAGACCCTCAAGAAGGTCCAAACTATGGTAAAACAGGGCTCTTCTGGGATATTCAATGTCGCAGCTCTAGATTGCTTCTATAGACTCATCATGAACAGTCCATTGCTGTCTGAAGTGCTGAGTGATGGAGGACTGATGGAGCAACTGCTGTTTGAGCTTAAACGAAGGGCAAAGATAATCCGAAAGGCTGGTGTTGCTGGTGAGTCTTCAGATTTACTCTGTTTTATGAATTGCAAAAACAAGACAATTTGAAATGTAGTAGTATTATCCTGAATTGAGATTGTATTTGCTAATAGTAAATGAGGACGAAGAGAAGGCTGACGACTATCAGAAGATGTTGACAACCAACATTTTGAACGTGGTTGCAGCTCTGGCCTTGCAGTCTGTCAGAAACACTGGTTGGTGGAAATAATTTGTTTCGTAACACATTTTCTTTGCTGGTATTAAAGAGGAGGTCATTTTAATTTTTGGGTGAGCTATGTCACAATTTACTACTTCAGTTTGAGTTTTTTTCTGTTGAACACAAAGAAATACAGTTAACAAATGCTGGAAACCTGTAAATACTGCTTGATTTAATAATTTTGAGATATTTGGACTAGAAACTATACAAAAACCTTTAAGTAAGAAAAGCATTTATTGCAGTGCAAACCCAGTAGAACCCATCATTTTCAGTGATTCTGTTTACACTGAATACAGTGCACCATGTCTAGACAAATCATTTATGATTATAGTAGAAATACTTTGTCATGTGACACATCAATGGTTGCGTCTGGTGTACGTACAGTGTTATAAGGCAAAGCAAATATTTGGAAGAAAAATAGATTTTTGTGACTTGAGTAATCCGGTTAGCATCTGTCTTGTGCTACTGATCTGCTTCTACTACATGTGTGAATATGAGGGGGGGAATAATGATAGAGGCATTTTTAGCACACTGAGACTTAGACCTCGTTTACACTAATACGTTTTAGGGTCACACTTTATTTTGATTGTCCACTTGTTAATTTTAAGTTACATTGCAACTAATTTTCATTAGATTATACTGTAAGTAGACTGTTAGGTCGTGATTAGGGTTTGGGTTGGGGTTAGGGTTAGTGTAAGTTGACATGTACTTGCAAAGTTTCACAAGTACACTACCCTGGAGTTTTCGAGCCCCGAAAACAAAGCGTTTTGGAAACGCTGAAGAGGCCGTTTTGGTTTTAAAACGCTGCTGCTCCGTGTCAGTGTGGATGGGGGAAAACTGAGACATCTGAAAATGGATCTGATTGGGACTATTTCTCAGTATTATGTGCACAAAGATCAGTCTTGCATCTTTTTCTTGTAAGATAGACTTCACAACCATGATATAAAAACAAACTTCCGAGGACTTGTTGGGTAAATCTTCAAAGGGAACAGTGTAGACTACTTCATAACACTATTCGCATCACCCTGGCTACATTGTTTCACTATCTAAACAATAAATTTAAATCATGATATAAGGAACTGCCCATTTTCATTTTGATATTAACAACTTAACTGAAACCAAAAACGTTAAGGCATCGTGTAACTACATATTAATATGACCGTCATCTTTAGTGTATGCATATTTATAACAAAATGGAGCCTATAACATAACTTCCTTATGATATGAAAAATATGAAACATGAAAATATGTCTCTTTTGCTGAATATCAGTTTTAATAATCAATAATGGCAATCAATAATACAATACGTTTATACAACATAGGAAATAAAGGCAAGCAATCAGTCAAATGTGCAGAATTAGTGTACGTGGTTATAAAAATTAATGTTAACTCATCTTTGCGCTCACTCAAAACATGTTACCTGATAGATTGAAAGACCGAAGAGTTGTTAGATAGAGACAAGATTTATTAAATATCACTTTTAACAACTATAGTGAGATGAGATCCAGCAACATATCCTTGATGAACTGTCTGACGTGCACTGTTCTCACCTGGAGAGGTGTCCTCAAAGCACCCGCTGACTGCTTGGGACGCATGACAGAGTGTGTGTGTGGTCACATAATGTGCGTTTTAGTGTACGTAACATATAAGTGCAAACAAGGCCTAAATTTTTACCTCAGAAACGTTTTTATAGTTATAAATTAAGTGATCTGTCATGCAGAATGTCAAAATGTAGTTTCTCAATTCATGACCCCTTTAAAGCTTGAAAAAGTACAGTATAACTAAAGTCATGGCATCTGACCGATTCATTGGCTTTAACAGTGTTCATCAGGGACTTGGGGATGATTCCCTACGTGAAGATCTTTTTGGATGTTGAGCAGTTCCGCAGTCCCGCTCTCTGCATCCTGGAGCAGCTTTCTGAGGTAAATCCAGAGGAATACATGAGCACTGCAATAGGAGCTCTTTGCTCCTCTACTGAGAGCGAGATCAAACTCAAACTGGATCTCTTACAGGTATTTCACTCTATTTCCTCCATTTCTCCATGAATTTTTTTAGGTCTCTCTGGTATGGGATGGTTTTATATTATGTAATGTTATGTTATGTTATATTTTAAATTTTATTTTAAATTGTGCATTTAGAAATGTTGAAATGGAAACAGTATTTTAATGTAAATCCTGATGGGATAAAAACAGAGGACTCCTACATCTACTACAAACTATACAGTGAGCTCAGGTAGCCTTTACCTGTCTCTTAATTCAGCTTCCATCCCTAATTCTAACAAATTATAACATGTTTAAAGCATAATGAGCCGGTGAATTTATTATATCAGCTTTTGGGAAGCTGATTCCATTATAGCCAAATTCAGATTGATTTGCTAATATACATTTAGCTGTTAACTCAAGCTTCATTCGATTAAGCCTGCAGCCTTGTGGTGCGACACACACAAAATTATGAGCAATATCGGATCAGGGAATGTGAGAGAAA
This sequence comes from Danio albolineatus, assembly GCA_903798035.1. NCBI lineage: Eukaryota > Metazoa > Chordata > Actinopteri > Cypriniformes > Danionidae > Danio > Danio albolineatus. The sequence continues at coordinate 4,329,317 of CAIGQQ010037872.1, forward strand.
TCCAATTACGCATAACTAGGTTATTCAGTTACTGTACATGTCCATTTTTTTAGATTCAAGCGCAGGAATACTAACCTGCAGACCATTAAAGTGTAACTGGGTTAAGGCTGCTGACAATTGGATTCACCCCGACCACTCTGCGAAATGTGTCAAAGCCATTCTGATTACTTCTATTGGTCCTAATTAGGTTTGGGCTTCATTTTATGACACATTAGCTCTTTGATGTATTAGCATGGTAGATTGAATAAGGGCTAATCCATTTTGTGCCAGGCTCTTTGAAACAGGAGACCCCTCCCGTGTGATGCATTATTTCTGAAAAGTATTCTGAACACATCCTAACACTGCGACTCATGGTGGGGCTGTAGAGTGGCACCGTCCCACTCAGACTGACGGCTTGTGCACCTAATAAGATGAGACAGTGTGTGAAAAATGATGCATATGTTTCAGAAATGTATGAAATTGCAGCCGTTGGTCAAAAGCATGAGCGGAAGAGCTTTTAAGATGCTGGTGGATGAGCTTGTCACGTTTTGATCACTCTCAAAAGCACTGGATCGCAGGAGTTGATCAAAAACACGTATTTACTAACAAAGACACTTACTACAGGCACTGGAACATGCACACACAGGAATGACATCAAGGGTTGACAACTTAAGACAAGACAAGGGACTAAACAAACTCAGGGGTATAAATACAAGGGACATGATATAATAACCAACAGGGGAGAAACGCAGGTGAAACTCATGAACATTAACAAACGGTGGGAAAATGGAACAAAAGAATCACATACCGCAAACATAAAGCACAGCACAAGAAAAAGTCACATAACATAAACACAATACACCAGACTGTGACAGAGCTATGATTTTCTAATTGGGCATTTCTATTCTATGGCAAATGATAAACATTAGTGCTGCCAGTCTGTGCTGTCAGATACCAGGGATCAAGTTTCTGTTGTTTTAAAACTGTTCAACTGTTTTTAAATGAGAACTGGAAACCACATTATCCTAGGCTGTAATAATAAAGCCTAGTAACTAGTCTCTTTTGTGATTTTAAAATGCAATGTTTTAAAAGGATTAAGATCTGAACAGTAGTATAAACCGTTTCAATGTAGTGTTGTCGTTTCCCCATGAACATTTCCTGCTTGCTGTCAAACTTTCATAACTGTAGCAATAGCAATAGTAACTGTAGCAATTCAATTACATCTTAACGTTAAAACAGAGATCCTAACATTATTTCTGAATAACATTATTTCTAAATATTTCTAAAAATCCTTTCTGGATTCTCTGAAGCTGTGGAAATTAAAAATATAAAACAGGATATACATTAGGACCATTGTTATTGTTTACATCCCTCAAATTCTCTATTGAAATGTTTGAAGGCAAGCAATATTTCTTTATGACTTTAATTAATGAATTAATCAATCAAAACTGGTAAAAAAATCAGTAAATAAATAAAAAGTGAAAACTAAATTGGCTGTAGTGTATGTGTGTGAATGAGTGTTTATGGATGTTTTCCAGTACTGGGTTGCAGCTGTAAGGGCATCCGCTGTGAAAAGAAATGCTGGATAAGTTGGCGGTTCATTCCGCTGTGGTGACCCCTGATAAATAAAAGGACTAAGATGAAGGAAAATGAACGAATGAATGAAATAAAAGTGAGACTAAAGAAATTTCATTCATTTTCGTTTCGGCTTAGTCCCTTTATTAATCTTGGGTCTGTAAATTGACTGAACAAGAGTAATGGTGTATTATGTTTGATATAAAATGAGTAATATAAATAATAAAAATAATAAAAAGTTACAAAAAATAATGTTTCACTCTAAATTTTATTTTATTTTATTTTATTTTATTTAACTGGACAAAAGGGAAGGTGTATCTTGTTTGTTAAAAACCATCAAATATTCATTTATTCATTCATAATCAATCATTCATTCATATGCTTTTTGGCTCAGTCCCTTTTATTAAGATGGGGTCGCACACGTATGTTTTACGCAGCACATGCTCTTCCAGCTGCAACCCGTTACTGGGAAACATCCATACACACTCATTCACACACATACACAATGGACAATTTAGCTTAACCAATTCACCCCTACCGCCTGTTTTTTGGACTTTTGGGGGAAACCAGAGCACCCGGCAGGAAACTCACGCGATCACAGGCAGAACATGTAAACTCCACACAGAAGTGCCAACTGACCAAGCCGAGGCTCGAACCAGCGACCTTCTTGCTATGAGGCGATTGTGCTACCCACTGTGCCACCGTGAGGCCCACTAAAGACATTTACCTGAAGCAAATGTATTATGACTTCTACAAAGCTGTTTTCATCATTGATAGCAATATAATTTTTTGTCTGAAGAGCTATTTTGAATTCATTCTGAAGGATCATGTGACATTGAAGACTGAAGTAATTATCTGGAAAATTCTGATTCCCATCGTTGGCATAAATTACATGCTTTTTCAAAAACGTTTATTTATGTTTTGTTTACAAATCAAATAACCAAGGCCTTAGCGATCATAAGACATTTGGTTACACATTATTTTAAGATGTCCTTATTACAGTGCAACCAATTATTTAACTACTGAGTAAAACTAATTAATTACATGTACAGACTATATGGTTAAGGTCAGGATGAGGGTTAGGTCTATGCTAAGTTGCATGTTATTATATTCTTTGTTAGTTATAAGTAAGTAGATAGAACATGTAACAAGGTTGTCTTATAATAGAGTTTTACCAACATTTCAAAATCCCTTTGCATCTTGTTTATGTACAGTCTATCATGAAAGTTCTGGAAAACCCAACCAGTTGGAATGCTTTCCGCACTGCTGGAGGATTTACTGGCTTGCTCTCCATTGTTGTGGACATGGAAGGATCCCTTCTGGAAACCCCAGTGGGTCTGTGGGCTTCGCTGAGCCGCCAGAGCCTTGTTGAACTGCTACTTTTCACCCTACACACCATTGCCTTTGCTGTACACGTCCACCCAGTCAACGCACACTTTTTCCACACAGTTGGAGTCTGTGAGAAGCTGGGTGAGGCCCTGCTGCATCTTGGGTGTTTTCAGAAAGGGGATCATGTGGAATCAGACAAAGACAGCTCGTCCTACAGGACTTTTCAGCAGTTTGTGGAGGCAGTGGAAAAGCCGGAATCTCAGCTGCCAGCACCTTTAGGAGACTGTGTTAAGCTGCTGGGGTTCCTAGAGCAGTTTGCTACTGGTGTGAGCTTGGCTGCAGATCCCTGCTTGCAGGATAATAATGAAGCTGGCGAGAGTCCGATCACAGACTCATGTCAGACACCAGAAGAATCGACCAATAAGGAAGAAGCTTCGAATCACATTAGAGTTCCAAGTGTGTCTGTAGCATCTACAGAATCGGGAAGGTACGTACATTTAGTCAGCTTTTAACTATTTATAGACACTGTTTATTATCAATTTATTATTTTTGTTTTTAAATTATATGAAATACTTTTTATTTTATTTTATTTTATTTTATTTTATTTTATTTTATTTTATTTTATTTTATTTTATTTTATTTTATTTTATTTTATTTTATTTTATTTTATTTTATATTTTATTTTATTTTATTTCTTGGACAATACATCATGGTATGCATTTGCTATAGATTTGCCATCGTCTAGACGAGAAACGTCAGCAAATCAATGCCTGGAACTGTTTTGCTTTGCTTATCTTGTTTGACTTGTTAAACATTGCATTCTTTATTCAGGATTTACGGTGACCTTACAATCCTTCATCCTGGAGCTGTTAAGCTTATCATGACTCTTCTGCCTAGTATTTACTGTCCCAGTGACCCTTGTGTAAGTAAAGCCACAATCACATGTTTATATGTTTGTAAAAATATATATTTTTAAATGATTAGCTTGAGCTCCTCAGGGCAGGATGTAGTCAGTGTTAAATAATTCATAATATATTATTAAGGTGCTTTTATGTAAGTTTTTGACTCTTCAAAAGCATAAAAATACCATAATATTTTTGCAGATATTTAAGAAACATGCTAAGTGAACATACTTGTTTATCTGAAAAACAATGCTGAAGTCAGATATTCTGCTTTGAAAATGTGTTTTACGTGCTGGAATGCTGTCTTTGTTTTGGTCAATTTAACCTGCCCAATGCCAGTTTAGCCAATTATATTTCAGCACCCCGTGTTGCCTTGGTGGAATATCGTGTATTTCATTAATTAATTAATTAATTAATTCATTCATTCATTCGTTCAGAAAGGCTCTGAAAGCATGCGTCCGTTACCGAAATGCGACCTCTGGTGGACAGTAGCAGACTCCGAAATGAGATGCAGATTCACTTCCATATGAGGTGGTTATTAATTAGCAAATTATATAAATATTATGAGTGTAAACATTAGGTGTGCAGATAACATGTTGACTGCGTGTCCTAACAACACGCTTCTTGATTGGAAACAAAGTGATGAGCAATTTGGCTGTTTGCACCAAACTAAACACGACAGAAATTTAAATACAGCCATTCAGAAGCATAGAATATGCTCTCACTCACAAAATGGTAATGTTTATAATCTATTTAATACTAATTAACCCTCTTTAACATTATTAAATGTACATGCCGAATCACTCGTGTTTAGTTCTGAAGTTCAATTTCAAATGGTTTATTTTATTTTCAAGATCTGAGTTGAACTATCTGCTGTTGCTTTCAGTATATGGCAATAAATGTCATTTATTGGCATTGAAACTTGCGTTGTTAGTATTTAACACTGAATAAAGCACAAGGTTCACCTGAGGTTAACATTGTCATAGTTGTCTGTTGTTCAGCTGTGAGTAATACAAGCTGTTTCTAATATATCAATTCGAGGTGTTGGTTAGGACAAAAACCTCCTTTTGATATTGAAAATATTCCTTCTATCGCGTGCCGTTGCTTTTATTTAGAACATAGTTTAAATCACTCGCTCCTGTCCTCAATCTGGCAACCTGCGCTTGCGTTTGTTTTGATCCAGGAGTGCAATAACGAGTTCAACCACTGAGTGACAAACTTACATACTGCACCATTAAATTACCTTATTTGGTGAAAACTGACATGCTGCTTAATTTGTTTGTAGAAACGAATGGATTTTTTTCAGAATTCTTTAGCTTAATAGAAAGAGTTAAAAGAACAGAATTTATTTGTCGCATGATAAATGTTCCCACTGCCACTTTTAATCAATTTAACGCATCCATGCTGTAAGAAAGTGTTAGGTAGTTCTGAATAGTATATTGTGTCAAGCTAACTACAAAATTATTTTTGAGCATATGCTACAGATATATATGTGCAAGCCATTCTTTCCTGTAGTTGTCAGAAGAGCTGCAGCTGGCTGTGGCTCATCATGTCCAGACTCTGGTGAAGTCAGAGAGAAACAGGCAGATCATGTGTGAGTTTGGTCTGTTGTCCACACTGTTGATTCACTGCAAACACATCCTTATCGACAATTCCGATTCGCTACACTTGCCCATTGTCCGGATCCTTGAGAAACTGGCCTCTCAGTCCATGGATCAGAAGTGTCTGAGGTCAGTATGTGTTTCCAGTTAACATCCCCATTCATTCTTCATGAACAATGTGATTTGATAAATAGATGATTATATGATTGCATGCTGTTACTATTGTGTTCTTTGCCTTATCTTAGGCACTTTTTGTGTCTTGGGGATCCTCTGATGTGTTGTGGAGAAAATCAGCCTTCTGTCCCTTTTGAAGAGGACAACTGCACAAGTACAGTTCCTCCAAGTCCTCTCTCACTTCCTTTTAGGATTACTTCCTGTTTCGTGAAAAACATTTGTTCTTATTGTTAGATCTATTTGGATTTTGATACAATAATGATGGTTAAATTGCCATTGTTTTTGGTTTTCTCTTTCTTAGATCAGACCAAAGACTCTGAAGAGAACAACAGGAAATCCTTGAAAAGGGCAATGAAAAGAAGTTTTAGTTTACTGAAAACACCTTTAGACAGTGGGATGGTAGTTCCTCTTCACAGAATCATAAGTCTTGTCTCCATAACGTCACCACGGAACTTTCAGCCACACAAAGTCTCCGTTTCCCCTTCCTTTGTGGAGTTTGACATGACCGACAGTGGCTATGGGTAAGTGTTTAAAAAACAATTAATATGGACCCTTTCACAAGACCGTTATGATTCTTAAGTTCTTGAAAGTTTTTAATATGTAGATTTTTTTTTAAACGCATGCACATTAATGTGTATTTACATATGTGTCTCATCATATTTTTCATTAAAATATATATATATATATATTGCTAATGCGAGGTGTTTCTAATGCTGTTTGTATGGGAAAGTCTTTATAACACCATCATAGAGTTTTTCTTTTATTACTTCAGAAAACAGCAGAAAATTGTAAAATTATGACGACTTCTGATTTTGAGAAATGTGGAAAAGTGAAAAGGGCCCATTATTATAATTTTAAGTACTACTGTTAAAGGTGCCATAGAGTGCAAAGTTAAAGGTCCTGTAAAAAATAAAATAATAAATAATTAAAATTTTAAGGACTTCTGTTAGTTAGTGTGCTCCAAAACAGTGACAAAATTGGTGGTTAAAAAATATGAAGCTGATATAAACATCCAGAGCTTGCAGTTTGTCACTTCTGCCTAAATGGATCAATGATTGTTTTTCACATCACCTCATACTTCAGGTTCTCTTGACCAATCAAATGCTCTCAAGTATTTAATGTGTCCCACCCCCTTCAAGACGCTTCTCATTTGCTTTTGATTTCGTGCACTTGATCTCAACCACTCCCACTAGCAGAGCTGTGATAAAAACAAAAAGCTATTGGGTGTTCTTTTAAAGAGGCGGAGCTACTCTGTTTTACCCTCTCTCATTTTTTAGTTCAGATTATGTCAAACATTAAATAAAAATGCACATTTCAAAGCTCTTCACGGCACCTTTAAATTGTTCTCTGATATCTTCATGCCTAAGTATACCCAGATTTTCATTCTATGGCACCTAAAACAAATATATTCCAATTTAAATATTCATATAACACCTAAATGCATTGATTATGTAGGTAGAAGGCATATAATTTTTTTTTTCAGAATTTACACACCTTTCTAAAGATCTAAAACTTTAAATCGAAAAACAAAACATGATTGGTTGGTTAACCTGTCAATCAAAAAGCATTGTGGACAGTCCTTGACCATTTAAATCAGCCAAAGTTCCCAGACCTTCAGCTGTCAGTCTGAGCAGTCTGGCTATGTGAGACTATCAATGTTTTAGTGAGGTTTTATCTAAGAATACAATGAGTTAACTGTTGAATAGCACTTATTTTTATATTCTTACATAGCCCTATTTAATCTTATAAATAGCAAGTATTCTTTTGTGTCCACAGTTGTCTGTTTCTGCCGTCCCTTGCCACAGTGAAAGGTGTCAGTGCAGACTTTATCTCCACAGGAGGCTTGGGCACTGGTAAGAGATACTGCAGAATTACACTGTTGCATAAACATAACCAGAGACTGAAATAGATACACCATTGAAAATCACATGGGAAATAAAAGTATAATGTTTGGTTTAAAAATCGAATATAGATATAAATGTATCTGCTTCAGGAAGGCTGCATTATCAGCAATGTGTAAAGTGTGTATGAATGCTTTTCTTCTTTTATTGTATGTACTTTACTTTGTTTCCATAGATTGCAGAGGCTTCCCTCCTTCAGCAGGCCTGTCTTTCTCCTGCTGGTTTATGATCTGTAGATTCAGCTCGGCTTGTGAATCCCACCCTGTGCGTCTTTTAACAGTTGTGCGCCACATGTCTCGTGCAGAGCAGCAGTTCAGTTGCCTGTCTGTCAGTATCTCTGCTTCTGACGGCTGCTTGGTAATCTCCACTGAGGAGGAAGCCTATCAGTTTTTAGGTGTTTAACTTTTTGTTCGAGATTCATTTTTTTCAAACTTTTTGAACTAGTTTGTGTTGTTAACATTGTTTAGTTTGCTTTACAGACATGATGGAGCCGGAGGTGCAGACACCCAGCACACTACCATCCTCAGTGCGTTTTCAGTGTGCCAAACACTTGATCCCAGGCCAGTGGCACCATCTTTGTCTGGTTATGGCCAAAGGAATCAAGAAAAGCTGTGTAGTCACTGTTTATCTGAATGCAACAGCAATCGGAACGGGAAAGGTTAGCGTTTACCGCTTTTAAAAGGATGGTTTACCCAACAGTTTTGAATTCATAATTTTTTCGCTCTTCTCCATATAATGTAATATAGACTTTAATTACATTTAGTAAGACTGCTTTGTTGCACTAAGGATTCTTCACCTTCTTCTTCAATAAAATAAATAAATAAAAATACAAATGCAATCCCATTCAAAACTTTTACATCGGTAAGATCTCAGTAAAATAATATTGGCTTTTACTCCTCAATAGCTGAATTTATGTAATTTTTTTATATCATAATTATCCGTGTTGGCATGGGTTTTCCCCCACAAGTCCAAAGACATGCGCTATAGGTGAATTGGGTAAGCTAAATTGGCCGTAGTGTATGAGTGTGAATGAGTGTGTCCCAGTGATGAGTTGCCGCAGGAAGGGCATCAGCTGCGTAAAACACATGCTGGATAAGTTGGCGATTCATTCCGCTGTTGCGACCCCGGATTAATAAAGGGACTAAGCCAAAAAGAAAGTGAATGAATGAATGAATCAAGTTATTATATTAAAATTTACACTTAACAGAGTAATAATTTGAAATATTATTAAAATCTAAGTTTTTAACGGTGTTGCAGTGGGTAGTACTGTCACCTCACAGCAAGAATGTCGCTGGTTTGAGCCCCGGCTGGGTCAGTTGTCATTTCTGTGTGGCGTTTGCGTGTTGACGTGGGTTTCCTCCGGGTGCTGTTTTCCTCCACAGTCCAAAGACGTGTGATGTAGGTAAATGGGTAAGCTAAATTCTGGGCTTGAGCATTGGGCTAACAACCCACCTCAAAAAGTAGATGTTACGAAACACCAATATGGTGCAGCTAAATATCAACTTCTATATTAATGGCCCTTAAATTTATAATAAATGCACATTAAAATAGATTAATAAATGGTTTTACAAAATAAATATATTTTACAATATATTTTAATGTGTAATTCAGACATAATTTGAATATGCTGGTTTGGTGATCAAGAGACATCTTCAATTTTTTTAACTACATTTTTGCTTAATTTTTGGGAAGCTGTATTTCCTTTTTTTTAATGAAGAGACGGATCAAATGGTTTGAAATAAAAAAAGGGTTATTTTGTCTTGTTTTACATATTGCGTTTCTTGCATATATCCAAATTAAGTGGGAAATGTTTTTACTGAATCTTACTGTTGTGCAAGTATGAGTAAAGCATGTCGTAATTGTTTGCTTTTCGGGATTACTTTTATTTCTGACGGTTTCCTGTAGGTCAAACAGTGGAGCATGATTCCCAGGAAGTGCATAACCTGAACTGACACTTTGAGGAAAAAAAACTCTCAAAATAAATATACAGTATGTTAGGTAGCATCAACAGACAAAACATCTTCATTGCTCTTTTTGCAGATCAAATACATTCAGCCGTTTCCTGGCCAGTCCATCTCAATGGACCCCTCTGCAGTCATTGACGTGTGTGGGATAATTGGCACTCCATCCCTATGGAAGCAGCACGCGGCTTTAGTCTGGCGGGTCGGCCCTACATATTTGTTTGAGGAAGTGTTGAGTTCTGATCAGGTGGAGACTATTTATGGACAAGGCACCAAATACATCGGCAACTACCTCGCTCTTAATGTTGAAGGTGAAAAATGTTCCCTCCTTGCAAAAATCGATTTCAGTTTTCTGAACTTTTTTTATTCACACGAGTGTGTAATTAGGATGCAAGACAGATGGTGCAATGTCCCACATGAAGATGGTCTCTCCAGAGAGGATTTCCTTTGCCATAAATCCAGCTGTATCCACTATCACTACTGTAGTAGATATTAGAGATACGTATAATGAAGTGGATTGCCGCCTTATAGCCAAAGAGGTGATTTTATTTCTCTTCTATTCACAAATCAATCACTTTGATGGTTCAGTCATGATTATGCATGTATTATTTTTGATTGCAGATGGGGATTACATCACGTGACAATTGCACTCCTGTCTTCCTGGCTCATAATCTCAGTCAGCACCTCAGCGGAACTTCCCGGACGATCGGGGCAGCCCTTGTTGGTTATTTTGGTAAAATGCAGATGTCTCTACAGTAAAACTAAAATTTTAAAGGGAATGTTTGAATTGAGGTTGATTTTTCACCTTGATTTCTAGGTGTAAGGACCTTCCAATCGTACAGTGCTTCTAGTAGCTTCCAGTATATTGGTGGTCCTGCTGCTATTCTGAGTCTGGTGGCGATGGCTTCAGACGACAGCTCCTTATATGCTTCTATCAAAGTTCTGCTCTCAGTTTTGGAGACCAATCCTGCGATGGAGCAGGAAATGAAACGGACCAATGGATATAAGGTAGTGCTGTCAAATAAAGTATGTTTACAGATGCACTGTAACAAAACCGACATACAGATTAGAATTTTTGTGTTTCTTTGTTTGTTTGCAGCTCTTATCCTTCTTGCTGAAGATGAAGGTTCAGTTGATCAGCAACAGGATTTTCCAGCTCATTCTGGCCATTGTGGGTACAATGGAGCTGGGCATTGTAACGGTTTGCATCCCAAATGTCTGTGCCTTTCAGGACGTTCTCTGCGACTTTGAGGTGGGTTTCAGATTGGAGAGCTGTAGTGTTTTACTTTATAGCTACAATGTTATCTGCTTTGGTGACTTGCATTATGAATTCTTTTGAAATTAATTGTAATATTGTGTCTACGAAGAAAATGTGGTTATCTTCACCAATGTTGTCTGACACCAATGTTGTGAATGATGTAAAAACAGTGGATGACTCATAGAAATTCACTTTTTTGAGTGCTTTTAAAACTACGCTCAGAGCCTCTGTTCCTGTTTTTTTTCTTTTTCTTTTTTTTTTCCTGTTATTCAATACATGGGCTAGCATGTTTGAAAATAGCCTAACATTATTTCCTGTATGCAAAACAAGGACACATGATTAATGATGCATAATTGAGTGAACAGCACTTTAAAAAAAGTATACAGTACCAAAATGGGACAATAATATTGTGAAATACTATTTTAACCTAATATAACTGTTTTGAAATTTAATAGATTGCAAAATATTATTTTTACATGCTATGACAAGGCTGAATTACCATCAACATTTCAAATGAGAATCTTGTGCAGATTTTGTACATATTTTAAACATTATAAATGTTTTGGCTGTTACTTTTGATCAGTTTAATGTGTGTTTGCTGATGTTTTCTTTTACCAGTGTCAAACTTTTAAGTAGTAATGGATATTTTTTACATTAGAAATATGATTGTAATTTCGTCCAATAAAAAGTGAAGGTTTCTTTAAACCACAGGCCTTACAAGACAGACCTTTTTTAACAGCATTCTAAAAAATAAAAAATAAATAAAAGAAAGATAATAGATAGATAGATAGATAGATAGATAGATAGATAGATAGATAGATAGATAGATAGATAGATAGATAGATAGATAGATAAAAAGAAACCTATCAATGTTATGCTGTTTTACTCATCCTCTGCTTTTTCCAAACCTTATTGAATTTTTTTCTTCTGTTGAGCACAAAGGAAGCTATTCTGAAGAATGTTGAAAGCTATTGACTTCCATATTATTTTTTAATCTTATTATACTGCAGATGTCAATGGCTGTCTCTATCCCCCCCCTTTCTTCAGTATATCTTGTTTTGTGTTCAGCTAAAGAAAGAAATTAAAAAATGTTGAATTACATGAGTAAATGGTAAGAAGATTTTTGTTGGGTGAACCATCTTTTTAAATCACAAATAACCATGTATAATCTGCAACTTTTGTTTAAATCAAAGTTTTTTTTCCGGTTGTAGGTATGGCAGAAGGCTCCAGATAATCTTGACATTTGTGTTTTAAATCATTTGACTGGCATCCTGAAGTCATCAAGGTACATTGTTGGCTTCTGATTTCAAGTTGTTGTGATTTTTAAATTTAGTTTGTCATGAAGCAATGTGAAACAAATGGTTTATTTCCTGTTTTTTCAATCATGCATAAAACTTGAAAACTTGTTACTGGAAACATGTTGTGCCAGTTTGCTGTAGATACACATCTGATGATGAGTTTGTTTTTAGTGGGAGTCAACAGAATGCTGAAATCATGCACAGGCTCAACATGATGAACAAACTCCTGATCCTGTTGCATGATCCCAACGTGACCTGCAGGAAGGTCTCAGTCATCTGTACCATCATCAAATCGCTCCTCGAGGAACATTTCAACACCACAGACATCAAGAGGCAAGACTCTTAACTTCTGCATGTGCACTTTTAGTTGAATCATCATTGCAACTCATTTTTCATGAAGTCAATCTGCAAACAATTTAAGAATTAGTTAAAGAATTAACAGAACTAAATAAAAAGGATTAAAAAAGTAATATGATTTCTTGACATTTCTGTTTGTTCAATCAGGCTTGGACTCTTCTTAGTTCATAGTCTTTTGCCTCCGACTTTGAATGAGCAAAAAGCTTTCTCTGATTTGGATTTTGATGATCAATCACAAGGTACTGCTTTTTTAAAAATAATCCTGCACACAAATTTTTATTTGTGATTTTAAATGTGTGTTTTTCTCCACAATGTTGACTCTTGGGCGAAAAAAAAAAAACCTAACTCCTTAAATACTTTTTAAACTCTCTAGGCTGGAGTCAAACCCCTGGGAGATCGGTTTGGATCAGGAACCAGTTGCTCTCTATGTTGTCTTCTTTAATCGTCTCGAATTCTTCTAGCATGTGAGTCCAGTTTAGAAATAGATCAGTCAAGAGTTTTGCGCAGCATCCATGATTAAAATGCCTTCCAATTGTATGGCTTGCGAAAAAATGTACAGCAAATGTGTTTAAATTACTTTAAATTAACCACTTGATTCCATCAAGGTTCAGGAGTTTGCATTTATTTTACGTTTTATTACCAATAATTCCCAGGGGTTGATTTATGAAGCTATTGAAGTGATTATAATATATATTATAGTATGTTTAAATTTCATTTATACTACTCATATTTATACTGCAGTATAAACAACATACTTCTTTAACCGTCATAAAATGCGAATACAAATTTTGGATGAACTTGTACTCTTTCTTCTTTTCATCATCCAACTGAAAGATACACTCAAAAAATATTTTTGCTGCTTGTTCAAATTACTTATGAGGTTAAGAAACATAATTCTTGAGTTTGTTCGGGGACAACTTGATTGCTTTATGTTCAGTCGACTTAAAATTGTAATCAAACATTAAATTAACGTAATCGATTTGCATTAGGATGACATGACATTGTCACAACATTATGTAGAACCCACAATTTTTTACAGTGTACATATTGTGAAAGTGTTCATGTTTCTCAAATGGCAGTAACCAGGAGGCGGTGTACTTTGCGCTGGGGTCGGATTGGTTCCTCCTCTTCTTACAGGGTCATATCCACACCAGCACCATTATGCTGGTTCTCACACTGCTCACTCACTTCCTGTCATTTCCTAACATCCTGGCCAAGTTCAGAGAGGGGGTGTCACCTGGAACATTAGTGGAGACCATGGACATGCCCAACAGTATCATAGGTAATTCTAGATTAAATTTGAAGCTCATTGTGTTTACTAGTGAATGTTCAGAAATTTTTATTTTGCCTCTTTCTAGATAATCTGAAGTGTCGCTCCTGGTCATTTGAGTGTTTGAGCTGTATCTGCCCGGGGTTTGAAGTCCTGCAGAAGCTTCTTGTCAACCACATCCACCTGCCTCAAATTTATGGAGCTCTGGCTGCACTGCTTATTGGGAAACCTAATTTCCAGGTTCCTGCTGGACAGGTAGAGGTCACATTACAGTATGTCTAATGTAACCAACATTTTTTAGGGATTTACAAAGCATAAATAGTTATCGTTTTAGATTAGGTCACAAAACTGCATGAAGTTGTGTCAATTATTATCATATAAAGTAATTATTACTAAATGCCTGAATAATAAGATATGTAAATATAATTTGAGTAGTTTATCAATCATTTACTTTCATTTACTTAATTCTAAATTATATTGAAAACCACAAACTACCTTAAATTACTGGTTTGTAAATTATACAATATTAATTTAGTAATGAAAAATTTATCAAAGTATGAAGATACAATCATTAAGCACATTATGCATATGCCTAAGTCATGAATAGCATTAAAAACCACAGAATAACTTTAAACCACGAACTATTCTTAAATTACTGGTTTGTAAATTAAACAGTATTTAATTTAGTAATGAAAAATTAATCTAAGTATGAAGATACAATCATTAAGCGCATTATGCATATGCTTATACTGTAAGTCATGAATAGCATTAAAAACAACAGAATAACATCAAAACCACAAACTACTTTTGTATTGTTTGTAAATAACAAAATATGCAATTTAGAAATGGAAAATAAATCATTTACAAAGTATGAAAGTACAATCATTAAGCACATTATAAATGTGCTTATAAGTAAAGAGTACTGCGTTTGTAGCTGTATTTATAAACTGCTTCCTAATGTCTATTAATGTATAGTTAAGGCTTAACAAATTATGAATTAACTATTTGCTAATGCTTAATGAATAATTTATAGTGTGCAGTTATTATAATGTTAGCCAACATTTATTCTGTTGCATTTTACAATAACTGGACACTTTATTAGGTACAACTTGCCATTGTATTACACTGTATATGTACAGTATTGAGCTGACCCTAAATTTGCATTCAAAACAACAAGAAACATTGCTCAGAGATTTTGATCCATATTGGTTTAATAAAAATTAAAGCCTGCACGTACGCTATGTAAAATCTCCTATTCCTCTATCTGAAGGAGTGTTACTGTTGTGCTCATCTTCTGCTGTAGTAGTGCTTTGTTCAAATTCTCCAAATCACTTCCATCCCCGTTTTGTTTTCAATTTTATTAGATCAGCTTGATAATGTCTTCATGCCTAAATGCATTGAGTCCCTGCCATAATGTACTTATAAGTTATTTGCATTAATGAGCCTAATTGAGTTGGCCAGTAAGGTATATTTCCTGTATATAAATGTATTTTACCTATTTACCTTTATTATTTGATGTGATATAAATTATGGGAAGATTTATACTTATTCTTTGTCTTTTGAATGGTAGGCTGATGTTGACCTGGTTCTTCAGAGTTTGATTGACAGCTGCGGTGACAAAACAGAGGGTATTCAACTATGTGCAGATGCAGCTTGTGTCCTTTTGGAGTTAATAAAAATTATTCTCACTAAGGTAAGTGTGTCTGCACTCATCTAGACAATATATATATATATATATATATATATTTATTTATATTTAATTTCAGTCTTACTTTATATTAAGTGGCCTTAACTAATATGTACTTACACCGAAATTAATAAATTCGTTACAATGTACTTATTATGTAAATACATGTTTTAACATTGTACTTATGCTTGATTAAATACCTGTATGTAACTACATCTGTAATTAATTTCTGTAATTACATTTGTAAGCACTGTTGACCCTCCCTTACGCCTTAACCCACCCTTAAACCTACCGATACCACCAAACTTGTCCTTAACCCTATCCCTATCCCAACTCAAGAGCACCACAACTGTTCTCAAATACATTATAAACACAGTAAGTACATTGTATTTATTTTTTGATGCAAGTACATAGTAGTTAAGGACACTTAATATAAAGTGGGACCTTAATTTCCTGATATTACGAGATACATGCAGACCCACACATGCTTCAAGCTACTAGATCCAGAATGGGCCGAACCATACAGTATATGGTTTATAGAGGCTCAGTCGCGGTTTAGTATTGTTAAGTGAGCTATCCCAAGAATTTCTGCTTGAATTGTATACATGTACAGAATTTATTAACAATACACACAATACCCCAAATACATAATTGGGTTTCTTTTATTGCTATTCAATGTCATAAACCATAAAATTTTCGATAAGATATTTAGTTGATGTTTATTTTATTGATGTCTACACACCCAACCAAGAAGGGTGTACATGTAGTTCCAGGTGAAGATGCAAGCTTAGCTGCATTCAATGCTTTTAATGTGCACACCTAACCCTAACCCCTAACCCCTAACCCGCCCCTAACCCTACTCCTCATAGTGACGTCACTAGCTCCATTGAGTGCATTGTGTCAGAGATTGAATGTCTGAGACTGCGTGTCTCAGCTTGCGCTTGCAATTTTGCAGTCAGACACTATTGACCCCAACCATAAACCTATCCCTTTCTGTATTCTGTTAAGTTTTATTTATGTTTACATCTATGCCTACCCTAAATCTACCCCTTACAGTTCTAAACAGTATAAATAAGCTGTATTTTTGCATTACCGCATTAGAAAAACAACACTATACTTTACTACTGTATATGTACAGTATGTGCACATTCTCAGTAGCCCCAGCTGTAACACTAATAAACCTACTTGCTATGTACTGTAAGTCTCTCTTACTTTAAAGCCTAGATCTAGTGGTCTACATCTAGTGGCTTGTAACGTGGGTCCATGTGTCTGCAGTTGGATATTATTGAATGTGACAGCAGTTGGAATAAGATAGCAAAGACTACAACTGTGCCATCTAGTGTTAAAAAAAGGCAGTGCTAAAATAGATGGTCATAAAGCTGCATGTGTGCTTGATGTTATCTTGTACATATTATCTGACTGACAGTTAGCATGATAGCAGTTTCTTGTTGTAAACAGGTTGAATAGTCCATTGCATAAGCAGTTTTGTGGTACAATTAAATAAGTAAATTCTGCTTTAATTGTGAATGTGTTTTTTTTCTCTATAAAGCCTGTAACAGAAAGTGCAGATGGCTGGGAAGTCCATTACCCAGGCAGTGTGATGCAGTTCCTCTGCCTGGTGAACAGTTTGTTTCCTCAAGATCCTCTCTGGACGTCCTCTGATTTCCTCAGTTCTCTTGCCAGTGCAGTTTTTCCCTTTGAGACCTCTGAGGTGAGACTTTATTGGACTGTGTCATACATTAACATATACTCAAGAGACATTGTTGGGTAGATTACAGAAGTGATATTTTGCATCTGTTTTTTTCTACAGAGCTCTACAGGTGTCCAAGCTGTGAAAGAATACAGCGAGGGGACGGGGGAGCCCCATCGTCCCTCTCACCCAGGCAGGAAACAGGTGTGTGACTTCATCCGCATCCTCTTGATGGACAACCTCATTAACACCCCCGCCAAAGATGGTCTTCATCCTTTAATGCAACTGTTAGAGGTGAGGATGCAAAATGTTATTTATATGTATTTGGTGTGTGTATTATTTTAATAAAATACATTAGGTTGTTTCATAACTGCTATAATGTAAATACTGTACAGCATTTAAACAATTACATTTAATAAATCGGTCATCTTTGTACAATATTATGTTTATATAAATCATTACATAATTATAGTAATAATAATAATAATAATAATAATAACAATAACAATAATAATAACAATAATATTAATAATACATAAATATATTTAGAAATGTTTTTAAGTATTTATTTATCTAAATGTATTTATTTTACAACAACAACAACAACAACAACAATAATAATAATAATAATGATAATGATACATAAATATATTTAGAAATATTTTAAAGTATTTATTAATCTAAATGTATTTATTTCACAATAATAATAATATTAATAGTAGTAATAATATAATATTATGCAATAATATAATGTATATTGTTATTCAATAAAATGTATATTATTATTATTATTATTATTATTATTATTATTGTAAAATAAATACGTTTAGATGAATAAATACTAATAATATACATTCTATTCTGTAGTAATAAAATGATATTAATATACATTCTATTATTGCTTAATAAAATAAAATGTGTGTGTGTGTGTGTGTATATATATATATATTTTACTTTATAAATAATAATATATTTATATATATTTGTATATATATATATATATATATATATAATAGTATACATTTTATAATAATAATAATAATAATAACACACATTACAGTATTACATTATTACTTTATAATTGCTAGAAGGAATTGGTGTAAAATGTAATAATTCATGTCATTTCTTAATATTAATGACAATAGTCAGTATTTCTTCTAGTGATTAAAAAATGTATTTTAATTTATAATGATATTGTGTATTACAGTATTGCATACTTTACATACTGTTGTTTATTTAGTATATCCTTAGTATATAATAAATACAGCACTTGTAATGCAGGAGTCACATCAGGGCTGTTAAACTCATCCAATGCTGTGTGTAAAATCTTTCGTCCATAAGGTGCCACTCTTTGCTCAGTTTTGAGGATGAGATTCACTACTCACAGGAGGACGATAACACGTGGTTTATACACTCAAGCCAGTGGTACCCTTGTGGACTGTAGTGAACATCTTATGCCTTTGTGTTATTTTAGCTTTCTGAATACTTCATTTTTAGTTTTCCCCCGATGGTGTTAGTCAAGAGCAGAGGCAGAGCTTTCAGACTGAACTCCTGGAGTTTGTGATGGACATCATCCACATGACAGGACAGGAAGAGGGCCAGTCTACACATGTGGCCAGAGATGGTAAAATACACCACACACACCATACAGACTACCGATCAACAGTTTGGATCAGTAATATTTCTAAATGTTTTTAAAAGAAGCTTATTTTGCCCACCAAGGCTACAATTATCATTATTATTATTATTTTTAATAAATGCAGTACAACTTTTAAATTGTGAAATATTACATCAATTGAAATGAACTGTTTCTTATTGAATGCAACTTAATTCCGTTTATATTTTAAAGTAAAAAAGCATATTTGAAGCTAGATTTTCAGCATCATTACTCAAGTATTCATAGACACATGATTCATAAAATGTAAAAATAATTTAAATCGGAAGATTAAAACATTTTAAACTACATTTAATTGAAAAAGGTTGTAATAAACCGTAATCAAATTTAATAATTTTACATGTGTACTGTATGAAATAAAGCCTTGATGAGCAAAATAGGTTTTGACCATTTTGACCATTATTGTACACTGAAAATGGATTAAGTAATGTTATCGAATGTTCACATATTCTGCAATCTTTCTCAAAGATCAATCCAAGACCAAGCAGGAGGGAAAAGCTGCCGTTTTGGTAGAGAATGTTGCATTCTTCAGTAGGAAACTAGTGCAAAAACTCTACTCTGGCATGTTTGTGGTGGAACCACAGAACCTCCTGGTCTTCATAGTCGAACAGATCGCAGTGGTGAGTTTATCTTCTAATCTCACCTCTGTCATGTCCTTGATTAAATCTGTATTTACGTTGTATGTTTGCATTGACATCAGGCGCTGGAAAGAGTTCAGGGTCATCGGGAGGTAACGGTCAGCATTCTGTACAAAAGCTTGAATCGAGGCCTGCTGTACTTCCTGTCTCGCCCCAGACAGACTCCAGCTGAGCAGGAGCTCATCATTCAGACACTCCACGTGCTGCAGGAGCACTGGGATGTGATTATGGCAACATACAATGCCAATGTCCACTTCATTAACTGCCTCATGCACTGCCTTGTCCTTATCCGCTCTGGCAGGTGGGTGTGAAAATGAAAACCACAGGGTTTGAGATTATGAAATCGCACAAGTCTAAAAAAAAAAAAAAAAAAACGGCAAAAAATGCCACAATTGTTTGGTTAAGTAAATAACAAATAAAACTAAATAATAACTAATAAAAAAGAAGAGAATGTATATAAATAAAATAAAAAAGGACTTATATGTCAGATATTAATTATTTAAAAATCAAAAGAAAGATATCCAAATGATCAATAATAGGGGGGAAATATTTTCAGTGTAGAATGGTTGTTTTCATTTCTCTATTATTTAAAGTAGTAGAGAGCTCTAAGTGAATAATATCTATAACTTGGGGCAAACATAGCTTTAGTTAGATAGAAAACATTCATGAAAACATTCATTTTTTGCAGCTGTTAACGCTGAGAAGCCAGTTTTAGATTTAAAGTCAGTGTTACAAATAATTTGGTAACACTTTTGTCACGTGATAACAGAGAGACCCAAGTGCGAGAGTGAAAATAACAGAAGTTTAATGTCAAGGTTGAAATTAACAAAGTTCGTGAATGCAGGAGGTGGAGAACACAGGAGTCTCCTCTCGTGGAAACGATGCAGATAACCAGGAAGCGGCAGACACAAACGAAACTTAACATCGATCACGTGAGACAGATCAGGAAGCCGGCAACGGCCACAGAAGATAACTTCCACAACTGAGAGATGTTCAGAGCACTCACCACCAGCATAACACACAGGGAACCTGATAAACACTAACACAGATGCACATATAACGAACTGACAAAACAGAGACGTGAACACAGGACTTAAATAGCGGAGTTAATGACAAACAGCTGTAGTCGCTAATCAGCCGATTGGATGATTTCCTCCACGTGACCACACAGCTGACGGGGAAAGTAAACAGACAGTCAAACAACTCACGCTAACACAGGTACAGCCACAAGCACACAGACAAACCAATCCCTGAACCATGACAACTTTACAGTAAGGCTAGGGTTAGGGTCAGTGTATTTACTAACACGAACAAACAATGAACAATACATTTATTACAGTATTCTTACATCTTTGTTAATGTTAGTTATTTTTAGATAAAGTTGTTCTTTGTTAGTTGTTTTTGGTAATAATTAGTTTAGGTCACAATTCATGCTAGTAACTATTGGCTTATTACCTAACTATTATTAAGTAATTAACTGTTCGTAAGTACTTATAAAGTATGATCTTTTTCTGCATCCCTAATTCTACCCAAAACTTTAACCCAACCTCTACCTTACTAACTATTAATAAAACATCTAATTAGTAGTTTATTAAGCTAGTAGTGTTAGTTAGTAGTTTATTAATCCCATGAATTGTGACCTAAACTAAAGTGACACCTTTTTTTTTTAACTCAAAGTACATGGAATAATGTTAACAAGCATGAATTTGGATTTTAATAAATGCATTACAAAATTTTGATCTTTGAATTCTAAATGCTGTACAAGTATCACTACTGGCTTATTACCTGCATAATAAGATATTAACTGTTTATTAATAGTTATAAAGTTTGATTGATCTTATTTTACATCCCTAATCCTACCCAATATCTAAACCCAACTGCTACTTAACTAATTAGTGGCTTTTTCAATAATTAGTAGTTTATTAAACTACTCATCTTAATGGTTTGTTAATGGCTGAATTGTACATTAAAATAAAGTGTGGCCAAAAAGAATCATCATAAGGACAAGATTTAATCTGAAATTGTTTAAATAATTATAAAACAATTATTCATGTACTGTAGTTTATGGAAAACATGAGATCATAAATAACTATTAACCAGAGTTTTGGTTTGTTTTGTATTTATGGTTTGAAATTTATAGTAAAAAATGCACGCAGTGTCTTTCAAGTAAATAAATAAAATACAAAAATGATGATGTTTGATTAGATAGAGTTAAACTATGTGTTTTCCAATAATTAAATAGGTTACTAAATCTCATATCACTGCTTTAAATATGTAACATAAAGCAACTGGTTTAATATTTAGTTTGATCAACTTTTTCTTTAAGGCCACCACCTCCTTTCACATATCATTTTCTTTTTAACTTGCAGGTTTGCATGTCATCAGTATGTTATTATTAAAATTAAAACATAGAAATAAAAAAAATATGTGAATAAACCCTAAAAAATCTTTAATTGTAATAATATTTGGTCTGTTATTAAGTAATTAGTGTAGTAGTATTAGACATAAAACATATTTATATAATATTACTGTCACAATTTATTAAATCACGTTTATTATTTTTATGGGTTGTGAAGATCTGCATAGGTAATATAACAATAGTTTTTCTAAAACAAAATGCTAAAATTGTGAGATTAAATTCATGTGTTCACGTTGTCACATTAGCTTTCCTGAAGGCTTCGGATGTGAAGTCCACAAAAAACCCTCAAGAAACATCTGGAGGCATCTCTTCCCACTCAAAAGCAGCCGGGTGATGTCACAGACTGACATCGCTGATTCAGCAGAAGGTTGGTTAGTTTGTATGCAGTATATATTTGTTGGTTAGTATTTTATTTTAGTCTTCCATGCATCTTAGTAAAAGTTTGATTTGTTTAATATCTGTAGTGGAGTCAGAGCTGATGACGCTTGTGGAAAGCACCTGGAGCAGAGTCATGCTGGAACGGAGACAAACACTTGAAGAAGCCTATAAAATCGACCTGTCCGCTAAATCGTCTGGCAAGGAGGGCCAGGTTTCTATGGCTGATGTGAGTCCTCTGTGGGAGGAGCAGGCAACCAAATCTTGGCAGGTCTTTATAGGTCAGTTACTGAGATTGGAGATTACTAATCCTTTCTGTTACGTTTGACTGATACAAAATAATACCTCAAAGTTTCCTATTTATTTTATACTGTGTGTGCAAAAAGTGTGATTTTATTTTTTCCTGCACATGCTAATGCATATAATTACATTTAAACTTTTCTTTCAGACTCTCAGAAGAAAAAAGCAAATAACAGTCACCAGAAGAGGCCAGGACTTCTCAGCAGCGCATTGCAATCTGTTCAGAAGAGGTTTGGGAAGGATTCCGTCGGCAGTGCTGAGGTAGAACAGCAGATTTCTTAGATTTTACATATTTATACAGTGCCTGTAAAAAATCATCATACCTCTTAAAAATAATTAGGTCACACTTTATTTTGATGGTCCGTTTGTTGAATTAAGTTACATTGCATCTACATGCCAACTAATTCTCATTAGATTATAAGTAGACTGTTAGGTTGGGGATAGAGTTAAGGTTAGTGTAAGTTGACATGTACTTGCAAAGTTTCATATAGTCAGTTAAATGTCTGTTGAATGAGCCATATCAACAGATATTAAGCAGACAGTCTATTAATACTCAAATGGACCGTCAAAATAAAATGTTACCAATAATTATTTCTATTTGTCATAACGCCTGAAATCAAATCACATTCCAAAAAACTTTTCCTGCCTTTGAAATGTTTTTGTAGCCTTCTTGTAACTTATACCTTTCTTTATCCTGAAGCTCTTTTAAAAGCAAGGATGTATTGTGAGTAAAGATATAGATGATTTTCTAAAGACACTGTATTTATTTTGTATAAACCTGTATATATTTAGTTTATTTTTTTCTGTGGTATTTTATTGCCTGTTCCCACCAAAGAACCAGCTCTGAACCATGAAAAGTCATTTGTAAGTAGCACCAAAACATTGCTGGTGTAGAAGTAAGAACCGATTGAGTCAGGATGTGGGCGGAGTTTTGGTGACCATCAAGATAAACGAAAAACTTTTGACCTTATTCTCACTTGCAACCTCTGTATATACCAATTATAGTAACCTGCACAATCACATTGGATTCATAGGTTTTAAATGCTGCTGATGTCTGATCCTCCATTGTTGATGATGTGTTTGTATTTGGCGCTTTCACACAAGGATTACTGGACAAGAAAGCATGTATTCAGTTACATAAGACACGATGATGTGGAAAAGCAAATCAGTTTTTCGGAGACTTGCTTGTTGAACCGACTCTTTACTGGCAACAGATAAGCTCTAAACTAGCAATAGTTCATGTTTGTGAAAAAGGCATTTACTGTATGAACAGGGTTGCCAGGTCAAAGAAAATTCCCAAACCCAATGACTCCTCAAAACCTCCCCCAAAGAAAGAAAAAAAGTCGTCCAATTTTTTAACTCTCGACTTTAACCCAATCAAAGTCGATTGCTGGGTTCCCATAACTATTCTGATATTTTGTTGAATTGTTTTTTGGGTTGCATTCTGAGATCAATGTCTTTTATGAAACCTCTCAAAAATCTATATTTTGGTGGCGATGACACGTTATGAAAGTAGCCTAACATATTTTTTCCTGCAACTTCGTCTTTTAAAGAGCCTTTATGTAAGGGAAAATCCACTCTGGTATATCACTGTATATCACGGATGAGATAGACAGACAGGAAGTGAGTAGTCCAGTCAATGAGAATCCCTTCACAGGTGCCCTCACGCCATCCCAATGTCACCGCATCCGGAAAGCGCCACCTACCCCGTGGCACTGTCTCAATCCTGTCTCTAAATCAATTTGGATTATTACAGCTGAATACACCTCAGTGGGCAATGTAATTGATATTTGTTAATTTTTTCCATGGGAACACTCACTAGAACATTGCGTTTGCTGTTGAAGGTTAAAGACGCTGTTATTGTTGTTTTTCCCCCCCGAAACGCGGCCCACATCATTAGTTCCCACTGCTGAAGACGTCGCCATCTGGAAAAGGATGCACAGAGATATTACTCAGGCACAAGGGCATGAAATTGCTGTTTCTTTGCAACTGCTGCTATCTCCGTCTCCGCCTCAGAAACAGGGGGCGGTAATTATAGGCAGTCCCGATCCGATGGAAAACATTCATTTTGTGTTACTCTGTATTATATCAGCTTGTGACAGCCTATCAGCTGTCTTGATGAATTGTCCTGCTCAGAAATGTGCCGCTTGAAATTTTGTGAGTTTTGTGGATTCTGATTTTTTTTCTCAAACTGTACAAACGCATCATGAGGTACGCAGATTCTTCAGATCAAACTAAAGTATGTATTTATTCATTTATTTGTAGGTTTTTTTTATTTGCTTGAAAGTTAGCAATTCTTGGTCAATTTAGAAAGATTTACCTTAAAACTATTTACCTTTCAGGGTTCAACACTAAGGATTTTTTGTAATGGCCCAGTCGGGCCAGTGGTTCAGATTTTTACTTGCCCTGCCAAAATTTTCACTGGCCCCACCAAAAAAAGAAAGTTAATAGCTATTTCTTAGCCACATATTTTAAATAATGTGTCAAAAATAATATCTGGGAATCTAGAATATATATATTTTTAATGTTAATAAATATATAATAAGCAGCATTTTATGTTATGCAAACAAAAAGAGCAGCATGGAAGTTCTAAATTATTTAAATAAATATTAAATAATTATTTATACAAATTATAATTATTTTTTAGTTGTGTTGTACCCACGTAAGTATATGCTTCAAGTCGTTAGAAACAGACGTTTTCTTTTAGCTTCATCATTTGATGTTGTCGTTTCTAGGATGGACTGTTTGTGACCAGGTTATGGAAAAAATAATATGCTCAAAACATCCAATCAGATAAGAGAAACTGAAAAGTTTGGTGTTTACGACATTACAGAAAAGGTAGCGTTTAAAGGCTTAAAGGCACAAACTGTTTCTCGATTTTAAGACATTATTCAAACACGATTGACAAATAGTTGCAGGGAAATTAAACATTAGTAACAAGGCAGGGCCAGTAACGATCCTGTCTACTGTCCCAGGCATCTCTCATGCTGGCCCCGGGCCATTGGGCAGTCCTTATTGTTGAGCTCTGCCTCTACTTTCCAATATTTACCTTAATAGTTACGATTGATTTGAAGCTATGTCAGTTGTCATAGTATTTTTTTGCTCTAAAATGCTGTTGCAAACACTATTATTACTATTAAAACTATTATGAATATTACATATTTTTTTATAATTACTTTTTCATGGTTTTCACCATTAAAGGATAGGACAGTAAAGAGTATTGACAGGAAAGCATGGGGAGCAGAGAGAGGGAAAGAATTGGCATAGGACCTCGAGGCGGGAATCAAACTCGGGTCGCCATGAGCACTGGAGTGCATGTGTCGATGCACTAACCACTACAACACCCATGCCGACAAGAGTATTAATTAAAAATTTAATATACTAAACAATTTACATATTTAATATACTAAATATTTTCCAACAACATAACAGTTTGAAGTTAGATTTGTTTTTCTCCTTTATCTTCATATTTTTATTTGATTATTTAACTTGCAATAACAAAGCTTGCCTTAATATTAGTTAAGTTGTTTTAACACATCTAAAATATTAATAATTGGTCATGGGAATGTTAGAGCCCTAACAAATCTGTCCCCCCAGTAATTTATTAAGTTTTATTTTCATTTTTTTTTCAGAACTTCACTGTAAAGGTTCAATTCAATTTAAGTAAGCCATAAAAAAAATATGCAATGTTCATTATTTTACTACACAGTAGATCCATTACTCTAATTTAAGTAGATTAACCAGTAAAAAATGTTTATATAAGTTACCTACTCTAGATTACTCCATTCATTTCCATCTTTACTTGCAAATCGTAATGAAAAAAGCTTCATCTTTTTAATTGACGATGTTAACCTATTATTTCTGTTATTATTACCTCATTTGTTTCTAATACACGATAAATCAATTTCAGCCTTTTTCTAACATTTATTTAGTTTGAAACCCAGTTTAATCCATTTGCCTGTTCTCCAGAGGACTTACCCGTACTGCACAGCACAGGGCAAACTTTTCCTCTGGATTCATTTCAGATATATGCTACGAACTAATTATATCTTCATAATGGAAAGATAATTAACATAGCTAATGATCACGTTAAGTTTATTACACATTCACCAACAGCCTACAATGAAGCTGACATTATGTTATGTTATCATCAAAGGTAGTCTTTTTCTGCAGAAAGTAATTAAAATGGAAATCAATGTGATGTTAATTGCAGAGGGGCTGCTGTTTAATGTGGCGCGCGTACAAGGCAAATAAGTTTGCTGTTTGGGTAAATGGAGTAATTAATGCTATATATTACTTATGATTCCCTAAATAAAGGAATACGATTAGGCCATGATTCAGTGTTTATCTGTCAACACAGGGCCATAATTACTCCTGTGAACTCCTTTGTAACGCTTCTTAATCCCGCCATCCATTTGGCACTCACAAATGCTCAATTTTCTCTCTTTTTTTCTAGTTTTATAACACTATTTCTACTTTCCCAAATTGCATTTTTTTCAGGATTTTTCTAATTTTGCTATGACATGCAATGCAGTCAGAGAGTTTGGAGGTAAAACAAGTTGGCCCATTTAAGTTGAACTATAATTATATGATATATACATGCTCACCGGCCACTTTATTAGGTACACCTGTCCAACTGCTTGTTAACGCAAATTCCTAACCAGCCAATCACATGGCAGCAACTCAATGCATTTAGGCATGTAGACATGGTCAAGACAATCTGCTGCAGTTCAAACTGAGCATCAGAATGGGGAAGAAAGGTAATTTAAGTGACTTTGACTTTGAAGGTGGCATGATTGTTGGTGCGTAGAGAATGGTCCGAAAAAGAGAAAATATCTAGTGAGAGGCAGTTCTGTTGGCTGAAATGCCTTATTGATGTCAGAGGTCAGAGGAGAATGGCCAGACTGGTTCGAGCTGACAGAAAGGCAACAGTGACTCAAATAACCACTTATTACAAGCGAGGTATACAGAAGAGCATCTCTGAATGCACAACACTTTCGACCTTAAGGCAGATGGGTTTCAGGTTTATCAAAATTGGACAATAGATGATTGAAAAACCGTCGCCTGGTCTGATGAGTCTCGATTGCTGCTGTGACATTCGGATGCATGAAATTTAACACATTAAAGTGATTCACCCAAAAATGAAGATTCTGCGATAATCTACTCAAGCGTTACTTGTTCCAAACCAGTTTCTTTTTTTGTGTGTTTAGTTGAACACAATAGAAGATATTTTGAAAAATGTTGCAAACCTGTAACCATTGACTTCCATAGTACTTGTTTTTCCTACTATGGATGTCAGTGGCTTTCGACATCCTTCAAAATGTCTTTTTGTTGAACACAAAAACAAAACAAAAAAAAACTTAAACTGGTTTGGAACAGATCAAGGGTGAATGATGTAAATGATGGGAAAATGTATGTTTTTTTTGTGTGAACTATCCTTTTAAGAGGGGCGACACAGTGGCTCAGTGGTTAGCACTGCCACCTCACAGCAAGAAGGTCGCTGGTTTCGAATCCTGGCTGGGTCAGTTGGCATTTCTGTGTGGAGTTTGCATGTTCTCCCTGTGTTGCCGTTTCCTCCTGGTGCTCAGGTTTTCCCCACAGTCCAAAGATATGCACTATAGGTAAATTGGATAAATTAAATTAGCCATAGTGTATGTGTGTGAATGAGTGTGTATGGATGTTTCCCAGTACTGGGCTGCAGCTGGAAAGGCATCCGCTGTGTAAAACATATGCTTGATAAATTGGCGGTTCATTCCGCTGTGGTGACCCTTGATGAATAAAGGGACTAAGCCAAAGGAAAATGAATGAATATCCCTTTAAGATTACCATTATAAATACAGGTTTGATACACAGCGTTAGCACTGATTTATTTATTTATTTTAATCCATAAGACGGTTTTATTTTATTTTATAGACACAATTTGATTCACCATGACTTTTGGTACTGAACTGTGTACAATTACGTCCTAGTAAACATCAATAATAAATAACCCTCCAGCCGATTTCAGTATGAAAAAAATAATTTTGTGCCAGTCCGGTCCTCTTCAAGTTCAGTCGTGGTCTCTGATCTGCAGTCAGTGTTGTGTCGTCTCTGAGAGGACACCACTGTGATGATTGCTTTAATGAGGCTTTAAGTAAATCTGGATATGAGCAGGTCGGCGGTGAAGTACACAGGCTTCCTGAAGGGCTAATGCCTATCAGTACAATAAATCAGCAGGACACAGAGCATGCAGCCACCTCACACTGCGCTTATATTATACTTTAAGTTAATTAGAGCACACTGAGGACTATTGGAGACAGCTTTATTGTATGGTTAAATAGCCACTAGCTTGTTTTTCCCACATGAATGCAATTTAGGAAATGTTATTGTAACTGTGTGCAAACCTAATAGCTACAGAGGAGCATTTGCACACATATAGCTGTCTGCTTCTTCACCTTTAAAATGCGTGTGCCTTTTGTGTGTGTTTGTTTCCATTAGGGCTTCGTGTTGGATATGGAAGCGTATTGGCAAACTTGTGAGACCATATTTGACAGCATGCTGAGGAGTCACATACAGGTGTTTTTTCAGTTTGTTAGTACTTATAATGCTGTTTGACCGTACAGTTTTCATTATTTTGTGCTTTTGTTTCGTGTAGATGACGCACAGTGAGAATGATCGTATGGCCATTCAGTGGCTGAGAATAGAGGAAGAGCTGCTCCGAGAGAGAGGTCTGTTCGGGCCTGGTCCTGGAGTTTTCCTCAAGCGAGGCTGGGTACAGGACACCGCTGAAGGGCGCAACCGCACACGGTCACGGATTCGCAGAAAGCAACAACGACGCTCCAAGAAGGTGGATGGTCTGACAATAATTTGACATCACAAGTACAAGTGATCACCGATTTTTTATTTATTTTATTTTAATAATAATAACAATAACAGCAACAGTTATTATTATTATTATTATTATTATTATTTTAAATATTGATACTATAATATTATTAGGTGTGAATTAAAATAAAGTCTAAATGCTGATTTATTTTTTATTTTGGTTTATTATATTTTATTTTTCATTCATTCATTCATTCTCTTTTCGGCTTTGTCTCTTTATTAATCAGAGGTCACCACAGCGTAAACAACTTCCAACTTATCTAACATATGTTTTACGCAGTGCGTGCCCTTTCAGCTGTAACCCATCACTAGGAAACACCCACACACCTTTATTTACACTCATAAACTACAGACAATTTACCTTATCCAATTCACAGATACCGCATGTTTTTTAACTTGTGGGGGTGTCTATTTTATTATTATTTATAATAATTATATAAATAATAATAATAATGTATAAAAAAATTGTACATGACATTCTTTATTTAAACTAAAAAGTAAACAGTAAATTTAGATTAGATGCACTTTTATTGTTTTTTATTGTTTTTGCAGTTTTTGATAATTACAAGAATTCATTATTATTAAAATAAAAAATTGAAAGCATGTTATTATGTCAAGATTCAACATCACAATCATCTTTTTTTAAAATTCATTCTATATTTTATCGTCGTTTTGTTTTTTTCTGATCACTGTAGAATAATCAGGATTTGAAATTAAATACAAAAGTTGATAAATTTATTTTAAAAATTAATTCAAAAGCTTTCCATTAAGTTCAATACTCAATTTTTTTCAATATCAATTTTTTTATTTATTAAAAATAGATTCCAACGCTGACGTCAAGCCTCATCCAGAAGAATTTCGTTGAAGAAAGTAAAGGACCTGTTGAAACTGATGCAGATTCAGGTATAAATATTTTAATTTTATTTTTCTGATCAGTGAAATAACATGTTTTGTCCTGTTTCACACTGTGTAATCTGTGTATGTTCCAGAACCCAGGATCCTGTGTGAGACAAGCAGGGTGGTTGAGGAGGAGCCTGGTTTAGACTGTGAGCATTTGACCTTCTTCCCTGTGCTGAACGACGCCTCACTGACCCCTGATGATTTCTCAGAGCAGTGCATGGACACACAGCTCATACTGAATGAGCTGAAGCCCAGTGAAGAGGTGAGTTTGACCCTTTGTCCACCTGGAGACACATTTCTTTCACAGGGTTTCACAGGACAATTTTTTTTAGATTTTCCATTGTCTTTTTAAAAAAATATGCAATAATATTTGCAGCATTTCTTGTGTTGCTTCGTAAAGAAAATACTTTTTACAGTTGAAAATCTTTTAAATATATTACTTTTTTAACCTCAAGAATCTTTAGACTATAATTTGTATAAAGGGGAGAAACAAAGAGAAAGTTAAGCGTTTACCTATGGTACAATAGGGTTTACAGTTTTTATATGTTAAACATAAAGGATCTCCTCTTTATTAGCAAAATATTAGCATTACCAAAATCACGCAAACATATATTTATCAAATAAACGATATATTGCATGATGCTTTGTTTTCATCTTAAAACTTTAATTGTCTAAGTAAAGGCCTAAGGTTTAAACAAAATACACTTTATTAGGTACACCTTACTAGTACCTGGATGGACTCCTTTGTGCCTTCAAAACTGCCTTAATCCTTAGCATAGATTCAACAAGGTACTGGAAATATTCATCAGAGATTTTGGTCCATATTGACATGATGCATCTTGCAGTTGCTGCAGATTTGTGACAAATTCTGACCCTACCATCTCAGCAGAAATCTAGACTTATCAGATCAGGAAACGGTTTTGCAATCTTCTATTGTCCAATTCTGGTGAGCCTGTGCGAGTTGTAGCCTCAGCCCCATCTGCCTAAAGGTTCGACGTGCTGTACATTCAGACATGCTCTTCTGCATACCTCGGTTGTAATGAGTGGATATTTGAGTTACTGTTGCCTTTCTATCAGCTCGAACCAGTCTGGCCATTCTCCTCTGACCTCTGGCATCAACAAGGCATTTGCACCCACAGAACTGCCACTCATTGGATATTTTCTCTTTTTTTTCGGACCATTCTTTGTAAACCCTAGTGATGGTTGTGCGTGAAAATCTCAGGAGATCAGCAGTTTCTGAAATACTCAAACCAGCCTGTCTGGCACCAACAACCATGACATGTGATTGGCTGATTAGAAATTTGCGTTAACAAGCAGATGGACATGTACCTAATAAAGTGATTGTACATTTATATGCATTTTATAGAAGTAGTCTGATGTACTTTTGTGAAACCATAGTTGATTTATGTGTGTGGTTATTAATAGAAAGGAATTTTTTCTCACTCATATGATGTACGATATCAGGCTTAAGTGTGATTTGATGGCTGTTTAAACACATATAAAAACCGAGAAGTGCAGTCAGAAACAAAAGTACATTGAAACTTGAAAGTTTCCTACTCTCACAGACAGAAAGTGAGTGTGGGTTTGTGGTGATCTGATAGTGACAGATGCATGGTAACTAGTAGTTTAGTGATTGAATCCATCCACGTAGCCTACTTCAAGTGGACTTTGGCTGATTGTGTGTTAAAGTTCCCAAAATCTACAGGAAATCTGTAGCAGTTTGCAAAAACAAATGGTTTAAACCACATTTGCTTGATTTTGCATTAAAGTCTCTGACCACAAGATTCTTGAGGGACTGCATTTGTCTAAAACACATTTAGTGTGGACAGCTGTTGTGTGTCTCTCTCTCTCTCTCTGAGTGTGTGTGTGTTTGTGTGTGTTTTTGTCTTTGTGTGTGTGTTTGGGTTTTTGTCTGTGTGTGTGCGTGTGTGTGTGTGTGTGTGTATCTGTGGGTGAGTGGATGTCTGTGTGTGTCTGTCTGTTTGAGTGTGTGTCTATGCGTTTCTCTTTGTCTATGTGTCTGTCTGTGTCTCTGTTTGTGTGTGTGTGTCTGTCTGTGTATCGTCGTGTGTGTTTGTGGTCTCTCTCTCTGTGTGTTTCTGTTTCTGTGTTTGTGTGTGTGTGTTGTATTTATGTCTGTTTGAGTCTGTGTGTCTGTCTGTGTCTGTGAGTGTTTACGTGTATGTGTGTCTGTGTGTCTGTGTGTGTTTCTGTCTGTGTGTCTGTATATGTGTGTGCATGTGTCTGTGTTTCTGTCTGTGTGTGTCTGTTTATGTTTGTGTGTGCATGTGTTTGTTAGTGTTTTTGTCTGTGTGTATGTCCATGTGTGTGTTTCTGTCTGCGTGTGTCTCTGTGTGTGTGTGTTTTTGTCTGTCTGCGTGTGTCTGTCTTTCTATTTCTCTCTCTCTCTCTCTGTGTGTGTGTGTGTGTGTGTGTATAGAGTCTGACAGCTCACTTCAGCATTAACAGGGCCGAGAGCGTCTGTCAGAAGTATTAATAAGGAACAGTAGGGGTTGATGTCTGCTGTCTTGTATTCATTCAGTAGGTGGTGTGTCCTGCTGTGCTGCATGTCACCCCAATGGCCCTCTCCATACTTATTAATACAGAAATGCACACGCTTCATGCGGCCTACGCCTCAGTTCCAAAGGCAATGTGATGACTGTAATTTACAGACATCAGGCCTTCAGAGGCTTAGCTTTTCATTATTGCTCAGACAGGAAATAACTTCACTGATGCAGACGTACTTGTTAATATTACTTGTTGTTTTTATGCAGAGGCGAGGTGTGACATTAGTGCATATTTGTATTGAGCTGTGGTGCTTGTGTGTGCAATGTGAGTTTGAATCCAGCTAATATTATTTATCAATTCCTCTCCTACCCGTCATTTCCTGTTTCCAATAATAATAATAATAATAATTATTATTATTATTATTAATATTATTATTGATTATGTGATATTTATATACTGTATAGCTGCTCGAAATGAGGGGTGTAATATATATATATATATATATATATATATATATATATATTAATAAATGGGCGCCACGGTGGCCTAGTGGGTAGCACGATCGCCTCACAGCAAGAAGGCCGCTAGTTCGAGCCTCGGCTGGGTCAGTTGGCATTTCTGTGTGGAGTTTGCATGTTCTCCCTGTGTTCACGTGGGTTTCCTCCGGGTGCTCCGGTTTCCCCCACAGTCCAAAGACATGCGATACAGGTGAATTGGGTGAGCTAAATTGTCCATAGTGTGTGTGTGTGGATGTTTCCCAGAGATGGGTTGCAGCTGGAAGGGCATCCGCTGCGTAAAACAAATGCTGGATAAGTTGGCGGTTCATTCCGCTGTGGCGACCCCAGATTAATAAAGGGACTAAGCCGAAAAGAAAATGAATGAATGAATATTAATAAATCAGTCAACTTTACAATATTATGTTTTTATAAATCACTGAGTATATATTCTGAAGAAATTTTTATTATTACAAATATTGATACATTTATATATATATATATATAT
>CAIGQQ010037872.1:4363379-4447848 GCA_903798035.1 Danio albolineatus
TACAAAGTGAGGTTATCAGCAAAAAAGTAATCATAAATATTTTGATACTTATAATTGAATTATGTTATGTATTAACTGAAGATAATCCAGATTATCTAATCTAGTCCAGTACTTTTTTGGGGTTTGTGTGGGAGGAGATCTGACCTCATCTCTCGCAGTGCACTCGTAAACACATCCTCCAGCAGGGTGTAATATGTCACCGCAGTAAATCCCCACGAACAGACAGAATTAGGACCGACTCGGGGTCAGGCCTGATTCTGTTTTAAAGCCCTGTTTGAAACCAAAACCCTACCAGGTGGACCATATATTTAAGCAGGGCCTTAATCAATTAGCATGTTGCTATTGTTGCTGTGTCATTGATTAATTCTGGTAATAAACAGTGGGGCCCTCTCTCTCCCTCTCTCTCTGATTTGATTTGTATTAATTGTGGAGCGGCTGGCGGTACGGCTGGACCCCATATGTTTCAGGGACGCAGATCCCCGGAGCCCAGAGTCGCGGTGACTCAGGGCCGAGTCCAGGTGCAGCTGCTTGGTGTGAAATGAAGGGAGACAATACAATTAGCCGTGCATAATCGAGAGGTTTTGCTCGAACTCCGCCTGCGGACGATTGGCCCCGTTTCACAAACACCCCATCCATTCAGCGTCTTGCCTTTTTCTCCCCTTCGTTTTTGTCTCTCTGCCGTGTTGTTTGGATAATGAAGTGGTAACAGTGATCAATCAAGAAGTGGGTGCTGCTTCTTTGACACATTTGCCCAAGGGCTCAATTTGGTGGCGACACTTTGTGCGACTGTTGAAAACTTGGCTCGACGTGGTGTTTACTCATTCATTGAATTCGGCAGATTGTAAAACGCATTACAGCTTCAGTTTGAACAGTTGAATGCGCAATGTGAATTCCTGTGTATTGTACGCTGCTTGATTTATATGCAACGCCGTTTGCTGTACTTTGTCTGCAATTCAGGTCAAAGCCAAACACTGCGTGGTGGTGGTCAGTGGTCACGT
Organism: Danio albolineatus; assembly: GCA_903798035.1. Lineage (NCBI taxonomy): Eukaryota > Metazoa > Chordata > Actinopteri > Cypriniformes > Danionidae > Danio > Danio albolineatus. The sequence goes on from CAIGQQ010037872.1 coordinate 4,364,378, forward strand.
GGTGACTGAAGGAGCGCTGCTGTTTGGTAAAGCTGACCTCTACATATGTGAAGGCTTCACATTGACCTCTACAGGAGATGTGTGCTGCAGAATCCATCATCAGACCAAGTAAAGACAAATATAGCTCTTATTTTTAATATTCTCAACAAGGCTGCATTTTCTTGATCTAAATCGCAGTAAATTAGTAATGATATCTTATCTGATATATTATTGTAATTTAATATTTGCTCAATTGCGTTATACTAATTGTTTATTATTGTTGATATCTGAGAGTTCAAAAGAACAGTTACATTTGTAACAGTTAGTCATTTTGTAACATTATTGATGTCTCTGTTTTGTTTGATCAGTTTAGTTCATCATTGCTGAATAAAAGTAAAACTTTCTTACTTGCAAACAACTTGCAAAAAAAATGGGGCATATATATATTTTGATCAGCTAACTTAAATATTAAAATATTATCATATTAAAAATACAGAAGAAATAATAAAGTAAACTCTCATTCAATTTTTATCCCACCAAAGCTATTGAGTTTAAAAACAAATAAAACAATGTAAACAAACAAAAAATAGAATATGCATTTTAATTAGTTTGAAGTTCATTAGACAAATACTCAGACATTGAAGCAGACAGAATCAGTTAATTATAAATGATGTACTACCAGTTTTTACAACAAAAAAGTAATCATAAATATTTTGATACATAACATAATTCAATTACAAGTATTAATTGCAGTAAATTAGTAATGATGATATATTATTGTAATTTAATATTTGCTTAATTGCGTTATAATTGTTTATTATTGTTGATATCTGAGAGTTCAAAAGAACAGTTACATTTGGAATAAAGTCATTTTGTAACATTATTGATGTCTCTGTTTTGTTTGATCAGTTTAATGCATCATTGCTGAATAAAAGTAAATCTTTCTTACTTGCAAACAACTTAATAGGGCTTAAAAATAGGGCATGTACATGTACATTCGGACTGCACAATATTGGAAAAATGTGACATTGCAGTATTTTTTTGCTGCGATATAGATTATGATATGAATATAATTTCACCAGATGATTTGAATAGCTTTATTTGGGAAGATTTCATTCATTCAGATCGACAGACATGATCAAGTCTTTTTCTATGGAGTCCATCTGCACATGTATACATAAAGTTGTAGTCAGAATTATAAGCCCCCCTTTTGATTTTTTTTTTCTTTTTTAAATATTTCCCAAATGATGTTGAACAGAGCTAGGAAATTTTCACAGTATGTCTATTTTTTCTTCTGCAGAAAGTCTTATTTGTTTTATTTAGGCTAAAATAAAGGCAGTTTAGATTTTTTTAAAGACCATTTTAAGGTCAAAATTATTAGCCCATGTAAGCTATTTTTTCAATAGTCTACAGAACAAACCCTAACCTGCATAGTTAACCAAATTAACCTAGTTAAGCCTTTAAATGTCACTTTAAGCTGTGTAGAAGTGTCTGGAAAAATATCTAGTCAAATAATATTTACTGTTATCAGGACAAAGATAAAATAAACCAGTTATTAGAAATGAGTTATTAAAACTATTATGTTTAGAAATGTGTTGAAAAAATCTTCTCTCAGTTAAACAGAAATTGGGGCGAAAAATAAACATGGGGGCTAATAATTCAGGGGGGCTAATAATTCTGTCTTTAACTGTATATACAGGGTTCAAGAGATTTATATACACTTAAAATCTTTAGACACAAAAATTTTGTTTTTGGATATTTTCTTTCTATTATGTTGTATAATCTTTTAATATTTACATACGTAACTATCCGATTATGTAATTATAAAAAGTTGCATCTTAAATATAACAGTAGGTCTTCAAGTGTATCATTTTGTATTAATTGGTTATTTTCTTATTAAAATGTTGTAAAAAAGCAGGTAGCATTATTGTTTTACTGTGATCAAGTAGCTTTAATTGTCCCTCTTTAAATAAGGTGTCTAATTACTATATTGTTACATGCAGTTATAGGTACAGTGTGCTCGTTGTTTTCATGTACAGTATTATTGCAAAAGCCCCGTAATTTGGTATCTCTAAATATAAAAATGAACTACAAATGTAACTGTAAGAATATAAATAGAAACAAAATTTTTACCAAAAGATTAATTACTGTTACTGCACGTTAAAAACAATTCAGATGATTTTATTTCTGTGCATACAGTAGGTACAACAACACTTAACATCTTAATTGTTCTATTTTTATCGTAGTGTGAGAGACTCGTATATTTGCAGCATGATGAATAAAGAGAAAACCTCCCTGACCCCGAGCTGCAAGCGCTGGTCTTATGATGACATCAAAGAGGCCAATTTCATGCGCTTTCTGCTTGAGGTGAGATTCACAGAGCACATATTCATTTCATCAATTGGTTTATTTCACAAAGCAAGTCATGATTTTTCTTTTTATCTTTGACAAACGTTAATATATCTGCTAATAACTAATTCATTTCTTAATTCATTAGGACAATGCTCTGGAAATATTTCTAAAGAACGGAACTTCAGTGTTCCTAGTTTTCTTCAACAATGACCACGTCAATGCATATAAAAGGTAAAACAAGAGAGTGCTTGTGGTTTTAGCAGGTAAATAACTGTTTGAACGGCGACACAGGCTAAATTGATTTATCTTTTTTTCTCTTTCTGTTTCTCTCTCTATCTCTCTTTCTTTCTTTGTTTGTCCTGTTTTCAGGTTGTGCTCTGTGGTCTCCTCATTAAAGGGAAGGGGAGAGACTGTGCTTAATGTGAGGTGAGTGTCAAAAGCATTTGGCAGACAGCTGCCACTTCAGTTAGAGAGACCGTGATGCTTTTATATTGAAACAGACCAGAGTTTTGTGGTTTCAAAGTTTCTAGAAAACACATTCTCGTACGTGTGCGGTTAAATATTGACAGTAAGACTCTCAATCCCCTAAACAATATCCCGGCATTACAGTGAAACTACAATTACTGCGTCTTCAGCACTTCCCACCAATTAAAACAGCCCCAGTAACTTTTCAAAGTCATAAACAGCCAATACAACCCTGAATTTTATAGTCGCTAATTATCTGCAAGGGTGCAATAAGCCTTTTACCTATATGTTATTTCAGATGTTGCTTTGGTCAAATTATCATTCTTTCATTCAGCGGTTTAATTTCTACTCATGTAAGATGTATCACATTTAGTTTGCCTCAGTTTTTGACATGCTGAAGAGGAAACAGAATTATTATCAACAGTGTTTCCCAGTGGCTTCAAAGTTGAAGAATTGTACAGTGATATAATGCATGTATTTTTAATGATTCTGTACAGGTTACAGATCCAAGTATACCTTGGTGGATAGAAAGACATTGTGAAAAATTGTTTCTATTTAAAGGCCCATTCACACTAAGAATGATAAGTTTGAATATATAAATGTCCACACGAGCTGATGTTTCAGTGGTTTTGTCTGTCATTAAATCAAACTGCAGTTTTTTTTATATTGAGCATGATTTATTTTTAATTTTACAATTATCTTTATAGATATTATCCTTGGTGTGAACTTAGACATTTTTAAATATACAGCGGGCAAAATAAGGATTGAAGATGTCATGTTTTTCCAGGGAAGTTTTTCTAAAGGAGCTGTTAACATTGGGATTTAACCAGATTTTGGTAAAAACCCAAACAATACAAACATAAAAATAAAACAAAACAAAAAAAATCTGAAAACTGAGTTCTGTGTAATAACAATGGAATGACACAAGGAGAAAGTACTGAGCTTCTAAAATGTATTTAATACTTTATATAAAAGGCTCTTTTTTAATGATGGCAGCTTGAAGACGCCTCTCATGCGCAGAATGAAGTCGCGTGAATTGCTAAGGTGGGACAGACTTCAACAGAGTGTAAAAATCCTGATGGTTCTGTGGGTCTCGTCTAGCAAATCTGACCTTTAATTTGTATTTTATATTGGATTCAAGTCAGGTGATTGGCTGGGCCATTCTGTAGCTTGATTTTCTTTTTTTTATAGCATTTGAAAGTTTCCTTTGCTGTGTTTTAGATCATTGTTTTGCTGAAATGTTCAGCCTGGTTTCATCTTCATCATCCTGATAATCTAGATGTTGGACTGAAGCAGTGAATATTAATTTACATTGACGAGGGGTAGAGGGTTGTTGAATAACTACTGAGAAATTTCAGCAGTTGCCTGGGCTTTCACTGTGTTTCTACAGCTCCCTTTCTTCATGTGTTTAATACTTTTTCACAGTGTCATTTCATTTTAATAAACATAACTTTATTTGTAAACTAATTAGATTTGTTTTGTTTCCATATATGGATTTATTTGGTTGCTATCAACATCTGGTGGAAATTTCAAGTCAACAGCACCTTTAGAAATATGTTTTCTGAGAAAAATGGTGACGTGTTTAATACTTATTTTCCGCGCTGTATATTTTACATTTTTATTCTATTTAAACCATTTACTCTAATTTTAGAGGCACAATAAAGTTTAGTTTGACACATAATTTCTTTTTTTTTTCTTTACAAAAGATAGAGTGAAATCAAGCAATCACTGGAGGAATCCTGCCAAACCTGTAGTTAATTCCATAAAATTACAGAAGGAGACGTTTTTAAAGAGTGTTGTCATTGTGTGTAAAGGTTGTTTTATTGGTATCTCCGGCAGGTCTGGCTTGCTCTTTGTGAAAACCAGGAGGTGAGGTAGTAATCCACTGCCGCCAGATTTCTTGACTACCTCGCGCTACAGAGTTTGGCGAGATCAGCCCTGAAAAATTACTCTTCTTTTGCAAGCTATCTAGCTTTTTCTTTCTGCACCTTTCAAGACAAGGGTGGCACAAATCTTCCTCTCTCGCCAAATACAGACTTCCTGCCGTCTTCATAGAATCAGAATCTTGTCCGTCCCGCTGCCTGCAGACCACGGGGTTGCGTTTGGTGTTTAGCTTGGTCAGGTTGGGCAGCACGCGGGTGCATTCAGGCACTTGTGTGAACAAATTATCAAAAAGCCCCAGCTCTGTCAGGCTCGTCAGACTAGCTAAAGTGGGAGGAAGAGCATTTAGACGATTCATACCCAAGTTCAGGGCCTGCAGGTTTCTTAGACTTCCTATTTCAGGCGATAAACCAGCAGAATCCAGGTTGTTGTTACAGAGGTTGAGGTGAACCAATGATCTCAAAAGTCCGATGTTTTCAGGAAGCCGTTCGATTTGGTTGCTGTGAAGGTCTAACCAACGTAACCCAGTGAACTGGCCAATGAATTCTGGGATTGTTTTCAACTTATTCCGACTTAGGTCAAGTTCTTCAACATTTCGTAACTTCAGCAGGCATTTGGGAAATGTGGCGATGCCTACATTGCTCAGATCAAGTCGTAGTTTTCCTTCAGGAGTTGCTCTGATGGCATTTCTGGCCATTTTCAATGTGATCTTCGTACCTTTGGCTCCTGCCGCTCTCTTCCCTTTAGCCATAGAGCTGCACAGACACAGATTAATGGTTAAACGCTTCTGAAGCATCTATTTGATTAAGTCTTAACTTGAGTCATGTAATTATTATCTCAGGACCTTGTAGCTTTAAACATGTACGACTTAATGATGGGACAGTTTAGCTGTTTGCATTGGGAAAGAGGAAATCATGTATGCCCACAGGCGAGATTGGGGGCCGCGGAGGTGTTGGCCATTAATATTTACACCCGACTCGCTCACTCACCCAGCTCACCCTAAAGGTATCTTTTAGGATAATGTCGTTCTCTAATTAAGGCTAAACCAGATAACAGCGGCCAACACATATCTGGGAAAAAGCTGTTTGTGTTCCGTCTGATTGATCCGGGGCGGCGCTAGCTATCCGTGTGACTGTGTGGAGAGAGTCAAATCAGTGCTTTGATAAATGACACTAGAAAGAGATTTAAACTTGCTCCCTTCATATCTTCCCATTAAAAAGGAGGAGTGGCTGCATTGTAAGCCCTTTGGCGACTCATTAATCACATTGGTAGATGGGCTAATACGGTTCGTACTGTTTCTATTAGACCTTTTGTTTTTGAATCCGTTGCATCTGAGAGGTGCAATTACAGAGAGCTGACCATCGGCGTGATCCATCTTCATGTTGTTTGTGATTCGCTGATTCTGAACCCCTCCAAAACGGAGAGGAAATTGGACGGTGTTTGCTATTTTTCGTGACATATGGAATATAATAGATGTCACAACTACATGATTTCGAAGCAGGAATCATTTGTAAACAGAATATGGATTTTTTTTTGGAAGAATGGTTTAGTGAGGCTAGTATTCTTGACTAAACCGGAATATAATCTAGTAAAAGTGATTTTAAAAATGTTACATGTAATAAGTAAACTTGATATTGGATAAAATCACACTTGCTCATTAACTTTTCTTGTTGTTTTCAAAATATGATGTGATAACTAGTTTGAAATAGTTTAGTTATTTGTTTATATAAACATTATGATGGATTAACATTTGTTGTCTAACTTTGATGGTTGTGCCAATATTAGTTTGTAGATACATTGAAACATATTTATTATCTTTTAAGATTTGTGTTGCATTTATTTTTTTTTGCTGTGGTTTAACACTTTGACAGCCTCAGAAAAGGTAAAAGCATTAATGCTAATAGGATTACACAAAATATTGTAAAAAAACAACTTCGTTTTTCCCCAACCCACTATTGTTACTCAGGATTTATTTCCATGTCCTTTCCGGTGTAAAGGAAGACTTGAATAAGGTTATTTTACTCACGGTTTTAAAATAAGGTCCACAACAGAATTGCTTGAGAGTCAGGGGAGGATCTTCAGACTGTAGACCAAAAAGAAGCTTTGTCCTGTTTAACTTTAGTTACCAAGCAACGCAAGCACAGGCTTCCAGGAGTTTTATTGTCCTGTGACCAGAGCTGCACAAAAGAAAGGGGAGTAAGAAGTGTTGCAGCGTTTGTGTTTTCACACTTCCTCAGATTACATTTCCAGAATGTTATTTGAAGCCCCAGACATTAATAGTTTCAGCCACGAGCGAACTTTCTTTTCTTTCTTTCTTTCTTTACATGTGGTAGTAGTGAGAAATGCATGATCAACTTGCATGCATGTCAAATCATTCGTGATTTTGCATGTTTGGGATCTCTTTTTTGTGATCTGCTTATGTGTGTAAAGGGACAAACTTCTAAGGTTATGCTATGTGTTTATAGTTATTTTCAAAAACCTATAGATGGCAGTATTTACTCCTTTAAGGGCTGAATTGGGATGACAGAAGAAAATAGTTTCCACAAGAATGTGTATGTTGCTTTTGGCTCTTCTGTCTTTTGAAAGACCATGAGCTTTTTCTGTTCCTTGACTTGTTTCTATGCAACCAAAGCAGACTTGGTTTAGATGACTAGTAAGTTCAGTAACTTTAAAGAAGTAAATGACTAAATGCAGTAGGCCTAACAGCACATTTGTTATTGAGCCAGTTTTATTTAGAGAACACCTTTCTTTGCTTAGCAACAAAAAAAATTGAATTAAAATTTGTCTTGCTGTGTTCATACAGAAAAGCATCAGCGGTTGAGAAGACTGTCCTAGTTAAATGGCAGGTGATGTGAACCATCAGTTACTTTTACCATTGTTTGCCATTGTTAATTGTTACAGTATATAAATACTGCATTTATAGTAAAAACAATGAATCCTACAGTATATATTTTTTCCCTTTCTGGTTTACATTAACCTGAACACATTTTTTGTAATCTGTAATGTTTTTGACTGTTTATTTTATCTTTTTTCAACAGAGGGGAGAAATCAGCAACTTTGAATACCTCATGCATCTAAACACACTTGCTGGACGGACATACAACGACTTGATGCAATATCCTGTTTTTCCATGGATCATCGCTGATTATGAATCAGAGGTAAAATGATCATGCGTGCAAACTTGAGAAGCTTGTATGGCAAAGATTTTTTTTGGTGATGGTGGAAATTGCTGTTTGTTTGTTTGTTGATCTTTTTAGACTCTGGATCTGTCCAGTCCTGCTACATTCCGAGATCTGTCTAAACCAATGGGAGCTCAGACTGAGAAGAGAAAAGAGAAGTTCATTCAGAGATACCTTGAAGTGGAAAATAATGATGGTAAACCATAACTATTTATGTAATTTTCACTCACTTTCCTTCGGCTTAGTCCCTGATTCATCAGGGGTTGCCCCAGCAGAGCGAACCACTCTAAGTTTCTGTTTTTATATACAATTATTCTAGAAAGCCACAAGTGTTTTGTTTGTTTTCTTACTAAACTCTGAAATTCAGTTAACCAGTCTGAAATAAATAATTGCCAAATGCCAAGAGCCAGTCATTTCAAAGCACAAGTTTGCTGTTTTAACATTTCAGATCAAAATAGAAAAGAAAAAATAAATAATAAAATAAAATAAAATAAAAATAATAAAGGTTATAGTCATTATTGCATATGTTTATAATAATAATAATAATTATAATATATTAATTATTATTGTTATTATTATTATTATTATTATATAAAATTTTACAGTTCAGAAGTGTTATGAGGGTAATTTTTTATTGATTCATTTAATTTTGTCCTGTTATTACTATTTCGGCTACCACTAGTAATGCTTCTAATAATAATAATAATAATAATAATAATAATAATAATAATAATAATAATTACAATTAGTAAATTGCACTAAATTGCCATTATCATATGCCTAAATATTATTTTCAAGGCTTGCTAGAGCAACTTAAAAAAAAAAAGCTAAATCATTGATATGATTCGGAGTAAAATATGCAATGACCTGCAGAACTGCATTAATTCAATAATAATAATATAAAAAATAAAATAATAATAATACATTTTGTATATAGAGTTCTTCTCTGTCCACTGTGTGATTTAAAAACGCTTTCATATATACTTATATATTGAATGTCATGTTTGCAGGTGATCTGTCGGCTCAGTGTCATTACTGCACACACTATTCCTCAGCCATCATAGTGGCCTCATACCTGGTGAGGATGGAGCCTTTTTCCAAGACCTTCCTCCAGCTGCAGGTAAACTTCTCGAATCTCTCCTACATTACTCTTCTGCTGTTACAGGGCAAGTAGAATTATAGAAGCTGAAATAATAACATCTCCGTTGCCTTGTTCTTTATCAAATCAAGCACAAAACATGTCAGCTTCTCCCCTAAAATCCAATTTTTCTAAATTGAACTTACTTGATGAAATGAGCTTCATTGTTTTTGGCCTTATTTGGGACTGTGCACGCTTTTCATTTTTTCCTTTCCCAAACCGAATTAGGGTATGATTTTAATATGTATGCAAATAAATTCTTTTACGTCACTTGCGTGCAAAACCACATTTTGTTTTTAAAGAATATCTGATTTGTACACATGGAACCAATTGATTAAAATAAAAATGTCATGCATATTTGATACTCTGTGTAACATAATGCAAACATTAGGATAACACTTTGCAATGATATTTGCTTCACTTGAGCAGCTTTCCTCCGTACAGTAATATTCATAATCAGATTTGTGCCACTAACAGTATATTACTTTCATTCAATGAGGGCATTTGCTTTTACTGCAAATTACATAACTTCTCCAGAGATTTTCATGTAGATGGATAAACTCCCCTTGAAAAATAAAAAGCCTGAATCAGTTTGCTTGAAAATGTCTTGGATCTAAGCAATTGTTTTTTGACTGTGATTCATATACACTCATGGGGACATTTTAGAGTTCTAGTCTTGCTTCCAGTAGAGCCCTCGACCTTACATATGCATTAAACAAACATACATATGATGGCAAGTCTTTCTTTGATCCTTTGTGTAACTTTTTCTTTAGTTTAGTTTTAGTCTTTGCTCTTTCCCTGCCACTTTTTGTTGTTTTTGATGATTCTATGCTTTCAGATAAAATTAGAAAATGCATACTTTGTACTCACCCAAAATTGTATTTATTATTTTACCCAGAATTTTTGACGTAAACTGATTCAGATGTTGCGAGTCAACAGTTACTGGCACTTTTTAACGTAAATAAAATTTAAAAAAAATAAAAAAAAGAATAATATATATATATATATATATATATATATATATATATATATACACACAGTGTACAGGCAATACAAAATGAATACCCCTAGCTCCTGACGATACATTTAGATCTTTTAAAGCAAAGTGATCTGTTTGTGGAAGAAACTTATGATGTACAACATTATTAGTATTAATCATCTCCTTTCACAGTGTACAAAATCACATGAATTGTATATTATTCTTAAAGAATTATTTCTGGTTCTTTTTTGCCTATTAGGATAGGTCATTAGCTGAACAGTAAACAAAGTTAGTGAGAGAGAGAGGTTGCGGGATTGGGAAAAGCCTGTAGGTTGGGACTTGATCTCAGGATGTCTGAAGTACAATATTGATGCATGTCGGCGCTCTGCCCATGAGGCTATTAGGTTTAGACTAAAAATAAATAGATTGCAGCTCTAGGATAAGCACAAATTTATATCACTTAGATCAACACTATAACAAACATGTTCTTCCTGTAGTAAACAAACCACAGACTGATCTTTTCACCTTATAAGACGTCTATGTACACTACCTGACTAAAGTCTAGTTGTTTGTCATTGATCCCAGTTGTAAAAGCAACAAATAATAACTTGACTTCTAGTTGACCATTTGGAAAAATGACAGAAGGAATATTTTGAGGTCAGTCTGAGGCAGCAAGACATTTGTGCTGCCCATTACATTACAAACCACAGGAGAGGGCAAATTCTTCAGCAGTATAGCGCTCCTTCCCATACTTCACCATCCACATCAAAGTTCCTCAAAGCAAAGAAGTTCAAGGTGCTCCAGGATTGGCCAGCCCAGTGACCAGACATGAACATTATTGAGCATGTCTGGTGTAAGATGGAGGAGGCATTGAAGATAAATACAAAGAATCTTGATGAACTGGAGGTCCTGCAAGAATGCTTTCTTTGCCATTCCAGATGACTTTATTAATATGTTATTTAAAGTCATTGCAGAGATGTATGGATGCAGTCCTCCAAGCTCACGGGAGTCATACTCTATATTAATACTTTTTCCACTGCACCATGACTTTATGTTCTAAACTGTACATTATTTCTGTTAAGTGACAAGATATATGTTTAAGCAAAGTCAGACCTTACTGACCTAATGAAATAATTAAAAATCAAGGCATAATCATATGTTATTTTGGTAAAATAAGTATAATTCTAGAGGCCTTTGCCTTTCATATAAGCCACTAGAAGTCAAGTAATTATTTGGTGTTCCTAAAATTTGGACAAGACTTTTGTCAGGCAGTGTACCAGGGGTACCATTTCTGTATACAGTATATTAGTCAAAACGCCAATGGATATTGACTTGCCTTTTATAAACCACCAAGGTCCACTATTTCAGCTAAAAATCTTCTTTAATGTAGTGCTAAAGAAAAAACAAAACAATCATTTACTGTGAATCTTAAATGGCCTAAGGGGGAGTAAATTTATCAGCAAGTTACATTTTTTTAACTGTCATTTTCTTTACTTGTAGGGTGGAACATTTGATGTTCCAGAACGGATGTTCCACAGCATTCAGAACGAGTGGGACTCTGCATCTAAGGACAACATGAGTGATGTCAGAGAGCTCATTCCAGAATTTTTCTACCTCCCGGACTTTCTTGTTAATTCCAACCAGTTTGACTTTGGTAAATTATGAGTATTGTTTCACAGTTGTATTTTTTAGCCCATAATTTGATGTCAAAGTTATCGTAAAGTTATCAAAGTATCTTTAAATGACCTGAACAATAAACCTCTAAATATCTGTATTGATAATATAGGCTGCATGCAGGATGGGACACCATTAAATGATGTGGTTTTGCCACCATGGGCCAAAGGAGACCCCCAGGAGTTCATCAGAGCACACAGAGAGGTCAGTTTGTTCTGTCAAATATGTCTGTCACACTCAAAGTAGGCCACCAGCATCAGTATATCAACTTCTGCTGTACTGTACATACACTTACTGTAGACTCTACATGAGACCATGAGAGTCAGTGCAATTAGAGCACAATACCAAGTTTCATGAAAACAAGCATAGGAGTAACAGTATCAGTGTCATTGCACCATTCATACCCAGCTAAACTTGGCAATAGTTAAATAATTTTTTTTTGCCTTTCTTGAGATAATAAGCACTTGTTGAGTTCATCAAGAAAGCCCCATTACTCTGTTTAACGCCATTGTAATTAGAAGATAACAGGCCCAATTCAGCGCAAGTACAATATCTGCACTCTCCCATAACTCCATTACTGAAGCCTGCTGGTTATTGGAATGAATGCTTTCTTTCTCACCACGTTACACCCCGCAGGCATATAAAGGCCAGGCATTATCAGTTCCCAATCTACAGAGCAATATTTGTATCATTTCCAAATGGCATAAAATGAGCTATTCTGTCTATTCGCCTTCCTTCGTATGCAAATAAAGAGAAATATAGGGATCTCCCACAATTTGGTGCTTATGAGCTGCTTTGATTATACTTGTTATTTTAACAGTTTTTTTTTGTTTTGTTTATGTTTGGACACTTTAGCCAATTCTAAAATACTCAAATATTGGAATAATAACACGAAATAGGAATACAAACTTTTGGAATAAAATTCTTAGATCAGATTGTAAACTGTAATCAGTCGCTCATGGAATAATATCTTTTTAAAAATGCATTATTGTGCAATCTCTTTGACCTGATATGTGTAAACAGCTTTTCCACCTGCACTTCTTTGGAAATAAAAGTTACGGCAACGCTGGTAGCGTATTAGTCTCCATCCAGATCTGCTGACTGACCGAGTTCGCTCTCTCCGCAGGCTCTTGAGAGTGATTATGTGAGTGCACGTCTGCATCTTTGGATTGATCTGATCTTCGGGTACAGGCAGCAGGGTCTGCCTGCAATCGAGACCCTCAACACCTTTCACCCGTACTTCTACACTGACAAACATGATAGAGCCAGCATGAAGGATCCTGTCACGAAAAGCACTGTGCTCGGCTACATCAACAATTTTGGCCAAATGCCAAAACAGGTACGGCAGTTGAATACACTGTTGTCTGTGGATTTTGCTGCACATACAAATTGCCAATTTGAAGTGCTTTTGACAACAATATATGTACAGTACACTCAAAAAAATTAATACTTGTTTAAAATGAGCTGAAAAAACACAATTCTTGAGATTTTTTTGGGGTTCAACTTAATTGTTTTTTGTTCAATCCACTTAAATTGATGTTTGTTGGGACAACATGAATGAATTGTGTTTACCCTGGCAGTTTTATAAGTGTACTAAGGATGTGTCAATATTACAACCCTGACCTGAAAAGCCATTGAATATTTTTTGATCCATGACAATGGATAAATAGTCAATATTTTTATATTTAGTATTTTCTTGCATTATAATTAGTCTAAATATTTAAAAATAAGACAAGGTGAAGCATCATTTTAAATTATTTTAAATATTCATTATATTATATTATATTATATTATATTATATTATATTATATTATATTATATTATATTAAATTATATTATATTATATTATATTATATTATATTATATTATATTATATTATATTATATTATACATTCAAGTTATATTATATTCATTTGGAAGTAATAAAAGAACATGTGAAGTATTACATTAGCTAATATTTGAATGCATGTGTTGGGTTAAAACATATATACATGACATAAATGACCATAAAAGCTTAAGCTTAAACACTACACTAATGCACTCACTTGAGGCAGATTTTGTTTCTTAATACATGAATAAAACAGTGGAAAAACTACCCTCTGAATGCAAGATTCTTCTGAAGCAGAAGTCATTTTATTTTGTAAGAAAATAAAGCTACTGTGGTATCTCCAGTTGCAGCGATTTATATTTCAATATTGATCATTTTTGGCAGTTTCTCAGAAACAATTTGCCAATGATGATTTTGTTCTCCTAACACATGGAGACGAAATTGTGTTTAAATCACAAATTAGGGATGCAGTGTTCAATTTAAATTTGCAAAATAGGATGGAAACGAAATAAATTATTAAGTTTTTACTATTTTTGAAGATTAATTAATTGAGTTTTACAAGACAGCAAAGATAATCTATGGGTAGAAATATGAGAAATGAGCATGCACCATTAAAGTCCATGTGAAACAAGTTGCTGAGACTTATTTTAGTATATTGATGTACTTATATGTACTTATAAGTGAAACGGAATCTGCTTGTGAAGTCGTGATATATGGAATACTCTCTGTTTCAGGGTCCAAGCCGCTACTCATTTGAATTAATTGTCTCATTTGAATTGATCATATCTCACATTAAAGTGAATTTTAGATAAAATCATGGTGTACACAACAGTCTCTGGGTTTGCTGCATCACAGACGCCAATATTTTAACAATTTATAAAAAATTAATCACATCAAATATTAGGCATGGACATATATACTGTGATTTTTGAAAATATTACATCGCTTTTTAAACATTTATTATTACCGTTAGTTAAATCTCCCCGTATAACGCTTAGACCCGGAAGCTGCTTTGCTTGACGTCACACTTAACAAGGTATTGAGTGGGAGGGCGGGCCTTTCATTTTGAGTAACTTGCATGGGTTAATTAATCACCTTAAGAATGAACTAGCAAAATAAACACTGTCAATTTTGCTTTCACATGGACTTTAAATAGCCAATATCAACTAATGCTATAAACAAAAATGTCATGTAAACCTTTTATCGCAAAATTTCATACATCCCTTATATTTGCTAAAATTACAACATTTTATAAGTTATGTTTATTTCTTCAGTCGTTAATTTCTTCTGTACTGTATATTAAATTCGATAATAAAATATGTTTTATGTTTTCAGATCTTCACAAAACCACACCCAAGCCGTACACCCAACAAGAGTACTGCTGGGAAAGAGACTTCGGTGTCCAGTCAGATAACCCCATTTTTCTTTAAACTGGACAAGCTCAAGCCCTCTGCTCAGGCAGTGAAAGGTACACTGCATTCTTAAAATTAACATTCACAGCTCTGTGGTAGAAACCCCCACTCCATTTAATCATTCATAGTCACCTTGTTATTTTATTCCATTCCTCAATTATTTTTTACAAGATGGGGCCACGTCTACTGGGAGCAATAGGAGCCGCAAGGCAGAAGATGCTGGCTAGACTTTTTGCAGGCTCATTTTCTCAGTCATAGCTCAGCTCCGCTCCATTCAGCTCCTGCTATTTGTTAAGCCGCTCTTGATGATACAGCCACTGAGGCTTATTTAATAATCGGAATATCCCTAAAGGATCTCTCTGGAAAATGAGATGATTCGCTTTCGCTCCATCTCTTGTCTCTCACTCAATATCTTGTTCTCACATCCGGAGTTACTTTATCATTCTGATCAGTAAATCCAACAAGGAAAAATTTAAAGGGCGTCTTGAGTGAAATTTGCAATCATCTCAGGCTTCATTATGATTTCTGTTGCTGTTCTGCCGTCAGTGAGCGGGAAGTGCTTGTCCTTGCATATATAGGTCATTTAAAAGTAGAATACTTCTGTAATAATAACCTCACAGGTATTGTAGCATTATTTTTATTGTATTTTTTACCAGATTATTTTAATTTAAAAATTACATTGAAGTGAAAAAGTCTGAAACGCTTGATTCAAATTTTTTTTTTTAAATTATAGAATAAAAATATGTTAATATGAAATATTTTAATATAATGTAATAGGATTATTATTGATAATAATGTTTAAGGCAGTTTCTCACATTTTTAGTCATTATTTAGTGCATTGAAATTTAATTACAATTTTTAAAGTCCTAAATCTTAGTCATCACAAGAATTAATTTCAATTTCATAAAATACAGTTGAAGTCAAACTTATTAGCCCTCTTGTGATTTTTATTTATTTATTTTATTTTATTTATTTATTTATTTTAATATTTCCCAAATTAAGTTTAACAGAGCAAGGCGTTTTTTCATGTAATATTTTTTTCTTCTGGAGAAAGTCTTATTTAGGCTAGAATAAAAGCAGTTTTAAAATTTTTTGTAACAATTTTAAGGTCAAAATTATTTGCCTCTTTAAGCAATATTGTTTTTTTTTTTTTTTTTTTTCAATTGTCTACAGAACAAACATGAGAAAAATCTATAGAGGGAGGCTAATGATTCAAGATGGCTATAATAATTCTGACTTCAACTGTATATTAGAGAAGTTACTTTAAATCGTCACAATATTTTACATTATTACTGTTTTACTGGTCAAATAAATGCAGCCTTTTAGTATAAGACTTTTCAAAAGCAAAAGACCTCAAATCTTTGATTTGTTAGTTTATATAATATAGAATGTCAAGCTATGATATTGTGGTGTTTTTTCCCCAACTGTCCTAAATTGTTGTTGCAGCATGTTGATAATGCAGATTTTTCCATTTTCTTGTTTTACAGAGCTCTCATTGGGGCCTATTGGTCAGATAGTGTGTAAAGAGAAGGATGTGCTGGTCGTGGAAAAAAACAAACTTCTTATTCCTCCACAGTGGAACACGTACTTCTGCTGGGGCTCTTATGACCAGACCTGCTCCTTTGAAAGCTACACTGGAGAAAAGGTTTGCTTTTATTGTTTGTCTAGAACTATAAGCAAACAGAGTGACCGATTGTTATCTTCATTCACATTTTACTGTTGTCTCACTGAAATATGGTTTAATATGGTTGAATCTGTTTGGCTGTTAAAGTTTGCTTGCTTTCTTACCTTTGCTTCAGAGCTTTGGATTGTGTGAGAGCCTGTCAGACTGGGGAGAGCCTGTATGTGCTGCCTGTCCCAACAACAGCACCATCATCACAGCCGGGACAAGCACTGTAGTGTGTGTGTGGGACATTTTCATTAGCAAGGACAAACTCAAACATATGAGATTAAAACAGGTCAGTTGTTTTCAGTTATTTAGGGTTTTTTCACACTTGGCTTGTTTTTTTTTTTGGAATTTGGAGCATTTTCTTCCTTAGTTGGTGTTTATTTGGGCATGTGTGTACATAGCAATCGTGTTCAGATCTGCAACAAATAAACTGGTACGAGATGATCAAAAAAAGGAGGTCTTGTCCTCTTGAAAATGACATCTGGAGTTGTTTGCTTGCAGTGAGAAAAAGCAGTACGACCCAACTGAATCACAAACCAGGCTTTGTCTCGTATGAGTGTATTATGTAAATTGCATGAAAATAACAGTGTTTGTTTTATTAATGGGTCAAAAAACTTATTTCAGAATCCTTAAAATACAGTGATTGGGCCTTGATTCTTGCTCAGAATTACAAAAAAATATGTAACACTTGACCACAAAAACAAATCAGTCATGGTATAGGTCAAAATGACAATTTTTTTAATTTTATGCCAAAAATCATTTGAATATTAAGTAAATTTGATGATCTGTAAATATATTTTGTAAATTTCCTATACATTTGATTTGTTTAAATACATTAAAAGTCAATTTTTGTTCAGTAATGTGTAGGGATGTCCAGATCCGATTGCGTGATCAGAAATCGGGCCCGATCGGAATTGGACGTTAACTCGCGATCAGGACCCTGTATATGTATTCTCATTATATTTGTAACACATCAATAGTTAAGGGGTGGCACAGACTTAGATCTCTTTCATGACTTCACACAGAAAGAGCAACGCGTGTGGCATGACATCACTTGATTGCAGAAACGCTATTGGCTATTGGTTAAATGCAGGCAAAGAACACGGAAGCAGCTTGAAACAGAAAACACGAGTATGTCTGCGGCATTATAAAGTTGATAACGACATTACCATAGCAAACTGTGAGATATGTAAATTGGGATTGCCTGCCGGGTATTTTAAGTTGAGGTGCTATTTGTTTTATATTAGATTTTATTTATATTTACTGTTGCACTAAAGAAGTGAAGAATTGATGTTATTTATTACTTGATTGTTCAAGCTACCTCACAAAAATGCTCTGTTTGTTAACAGAGTTGTTGAATGTTAAAATAAGGTGAATTAAATATAAAATAAGGAACATCCTGGATCAGTTTCTTTGCTCTTCTTTATTTATTTTTTAATGTATTGTAAAAGTATCGGGTTGGGTTTCGCTATCAATCAGATGACTCGGACTCGGGCAAAAAAACTAATCTGGACATCCCTAGTAATGTGCATTGCTAAGAAGTTAATTTCAGCAAATTCAGCGATTGATTTTCTCAGCATTTTTTAACCTTCAGATTCAAATAGTTGTATCTCAGCAAAATATTGTGCTGTCCTAATAAAGTATATATCAATGGACATTTATTTAATTCAGGTAATTCAGAATACAATATTTCCAATTTCCAAAAATGTACACTTGTGACTGGTTTTGTGACCCAGGGTCACATAAAAGAACAAATATCAAGAAAGCATCATTAGGCTGTGGAGCATCTGTCTTTCCATTCTGGAAGCTGACTGATGTGAGCTTAATCCCTGAACATACAACCGGTAACCAATGAGATGATACTGGACTCGTACTTGACAGACTTTGTTATATAAGTTAAATAAAGCAGACTTGAGAAAGCAAACCAAACAAATAACAGTTTTATATCATATTTTGCTCCATAGCAAGTTATTTAGGGCCAAGTTCACACGTTTGGCCCTGATATACTAAGGGCAAAGTTTGAGTGAAATAGAGAGCTAGTTTGATTATTTAGAACAAAATTGGGTCAAAAATTAAAACAAAGTTTGGTATGAAGTCAGAAAGCCAGAAACACTGAACCAAAGAAATAAACCAGAGAAAACCAATCATGTAATTGCTGTGAACCATCTGTAATGGCAAAGCTTTTACCTGTTGGAGCGAACTATTCCAGAATGTTTGTTTTGGTGAGCTGTGTGAAACTCCCAGTATGAACTCTAAAACATGATTTCTGATTTGGTTTAAAATTATATCTCTTCAAAATGCAAACCAGTGGTAAATAATAAAATAGTATGACTTTTTCCCTCATTGTTTTTAATAGCAGACATGTTGTTATCCATCCTAGACCCTGTATGGACACACAGACACAGTGACGTGTCTGGTAGCATCTGAAGCTCATAGCATGATTATTAGCGGTTCCCTGGACCAGACCTGCATCCTGTGGGACCTGGAGGACCTCAGCTACATAACACAGTTACCAGAACATTCCTCTGCCGTGTCTGCCCTGGCTATTAATGACCTGACCGTGAGTAGCCTCCAGCAAAAACATGCGCGCTCTGAGGTCAGCGTGCACTTTTCAGCTCCCAAATCTCTCCTCATCCATCTCACTCCCGCACATTTAATTTGGTTAGGGCTGTTCTGCTCGTGTTACCATCTAGATGACACATTTATACCGGCTCATTTGCACCCGCAGAGTGGTTTCTGCAACTCCCCTCAGCCAGCTGTGTGAAGGAAGGGTGGGCACATCCTTCCCTTCAGACCTGCTTTAACGCTTGAACCCCCTGTTATACAATGTGAAACATACCTACTGCTAAAAAACACAAGAGATGAGTGTTGATGCTTGATTCTAAATGGACTTCAAATCATTTCTGTTATAGCTTCTGTTTTTATTATTATTTAATCATCCATTTTAAAGATTGCTTTAACTTCCAAATAAGTTTTAGAAGATAAAAATCTGAGTTGAATGACTAAAATGAATTGAAAAAAGGTACATTTCAGTGCTGTTACTTGTAAGACATAATATGCAGAAAAATGTTTACTATAAAAACTGTTTAATTACAAAACTAAGCATTTATTAAGAGAAGCTGGCCTTTAACCCTTTGACTGACGCTCTACCAAATGGTTGACCATGTTTTGACTGTTTAAAATAATGACTGTTAAAGTCAATTAAAGAATAACTGTTTTTAATTTTTTAAAAATTATTTTATAATATTTTAGACACACGGTATTGTTCATTTACAAAGAAAATCGAACAAACATAATCCTGTTGCACTACTACATTTGATTGTGGTTTTATTGTAAAAACAACAACAAGATGTTATGTTGCATGTTAAATGAGAATCTAAAATATTTTATGGCATACTTCAAAAAATAAAGAGGATTTGTTATTCAAAAATCTCTTATTTTGAATATTTTCTTTTAAATAAATTGCTCTTACACTTCATATTTTCAGATTTTTCATATTATATTTATTAATTACACTACTTTTACCATAAACCGATCCATAAACCATTTGGTAGAGGCTGATATTTTAGAAATGATGGGATGTGTTGAAACAAAATGCATTGAGTGTGTTAACTAGCGACATTAGGAGATAAGTAATGCAATCCAAAAAAAATTTTCTTGGTGTGGAAGTTAAAGGGTTAAAATCTTTTAAAAAGACTAAAAGAAATACTCTTGGAGCTCTATAGTTAATTGGTGAGATTACATTTTGATTTGTTTATTTATTTTATATGCATTCATTTTATTTTATAAAAATTACAGTAAAAAATCTGTTATTACTGAAACTATTTTTCTCATTTAAAATGTAATTTAATCCAATTTATTTAAGGCAGATCTGAGTTTTCAGCTGTCATTACTTAGTATTAGTATTCAGTGTTCCTTTATAAACCATTATCGTATGGTAATCAGTTACTAATTATTATTAATTACTTAGTATTATAAATGTGCTGCTTCATATTTTTTGTGAATAATTGTAATATTAATTGCTGTAATTTTATTTATAAAGAAGCATTAAATTTGATTATTAATATGAATTTCTTTACTGAGACCTAATTTTTTGATGTATAATTAGAGAGATCACTGACTGGTTTGTGCTTGATTAATTGTTGTTTTGTCTCTGTCAGGGTGAGATTGCGTCCTGCGCAGGCACGCATTTATACCTGTGGACCATGAAGGGGCAGCTACTGGCCTCCATAAACACTTACTATGAACCTGAAGGAAACATTCTGTGCTGCTGTTTCACTCAAAAGCATGAGTGGGACCCTCGCAACGTGATCATCACCGGCAGCGCCGACGGCATCGTCCGGGTACGAACCGTTTCTCAGGAAGACTGAAAGATGGTGGGGCGTAGCTTTCACGTAGCCAACTTTATAATGAGAGCACTTAAATGAGAAGTCTTCTCCAAAGACTACACCTTTGTGTTTAAGCAATAAATCTTTCCTGTAGCGTTTTCTGCTTAATAGTCAGGTAATATAGCTGCAAAATATTAAAATATGGTAACTGGGATATTGAAATGGGGCTCACAGGCTTGGCTGAGAAGTCCCACAGAAGCATTAATAGTTACATGTGCTCACTTTAGATGAGGGAGGAGCAGTTATTAAATCAAAATGCTTCTTAAATTAGGCATCAATTGGAGCCTAGACCTGCGACATCACTGGCCAGCAGATTTGATTTATGAATATAGCTTCAATTGCATTCGATTTTTTTTTTTTTTCATTCTTTCTTTTTTTCATTAACCGTGTGGTTCTGTTGCAGATATGGAAGACTGAATATACTAGAGTACAATTACCTGGACATGAGGAGTGCTCGGTGTCTCAAGGGCATGTTTTGTCATCTGCTCCTGAGGAAGCAGGTAACACTAATACACTTCACCTTAAGTGCGGAATTGAACTAGAGCGTGAATATGTGCTTTTGCTCTCGCCTCCGGTCATAGGAGCTTCCTTAATGGCCGGCGTGAAATAACAGGAACTCGCCGGGAATATTGGAAAACAATGTACTTTATGACGTCACGGGGATCGTTATTTTCTAATATACAAGTAATGTTTGAAATTAAATAGCCAGAACAAATACTAGACATCCTTCAAAACTGCTGTGCAAATCGGATTAGGTCTGTTCTTAAGTGTGATGGTGCAAGCGCTCAGCCGGAGGTTGGGTTTTGAGCGATCTGAAGAAAAGTTCATAATGATCTACTGTTTTCGCGCCACACATTAGGGCTAGCTGCGAGGAATTATGGGGCAAAGTTATTAAACATACAGCCTGTAAACACTGATGAGCAATTTTGCTGATGTAGGCATGCAATTTAGAAAGCAATAATAACCAAATCCAATTTGGTACACATTGGTTACAGCACAGCGTCAGCGCGTGTAAGTATCAAGACGTTGAAATTAAATTGGGGGAACTCGTTGTAACAGTGAAGGCTTTATATTAGATGTATTTCTCTCAATTTAGCAGCGTGCTGACCATAAATAATCTCTGTCTCATATCTCACTCTTGCTTTTGCTTTTCTTAGACAGCGGCTCGTGGAGGTGGGAAAGACACCTGGTGCTCTGTCGAGAGTTAAACCGCAATCAGGCCATCTCTCGTCGACGCTGCAAAAATAACCCTGCCATTACAGCTCTGGGCATATCCAGGTATTGACATAAGGCCAGACCAAATTGTGGTCTGTAAGCTGGATCAATTTGAAAATATTAAAGGGATACTTCACTTAAAAATGAAAAGACCCTGTTTTTTTTCTTCTGTTGACCGCAAAAGAAGATATTTTTGCCAACTGTTTCATAGTCATTTTTTTCTCTTACTATGGATGCCAATTGCTACCAGTTTCCAAAATATCTTCTTTTGTGCTAAAATGAAAGTTTTGAAACCAATTGAGGACGAATAAATGGTAAGAAACTGTTTATTTTTGAGTGAACCTTCCCTTTAAAGGAGCCAAAGAATGCAATGATAATATATGTTAAATTGTTCTCTGATTTCTACATACAGTAGAAGGTATGTGGCTTAGGTAAGTGCAAGTGCAAATCAGGTCTACTTCCAACCCTGGGAATTAGCCCTAATATGAGATAGTTGATTTTGACCATATTTGGAAGGGTTGTGAATATTAATGAGCTCTGCTAAAATGTATCCACAGCTTATGTCAGTGACTGGCGCTCACACACACAGCATGATGCACTCTGAAATACACACATGCAAGAAAAAATCACAGTTAAGTTGTTAAAAAATATTTTCCCTAATAGATGGATTCCTTGTTAAAAGTGAATCTGTTGTTAAATTAATGGTATAAATTTGCTTTATTTTAGCTAGGACCTATTTTTATGCCACAAGAGTAACCTAGTTTAGTCTTGAGTTGTGTTGTTGATGAAATATTGGCTAAATCATATTTGCACTTAACAAAATGTACCAACAGAGCCTTTGAGTAGTATTATGTGGGTTTAACATATATGAAAGCACAAGAAGCAATCACTACTGTCTTTTCACTCCAGAAAAATCACAGAAAGAGCTGAGTGATATGACACTATGCATAAATGTGTGTTAAACACTTTCAGTCAGCAGTTTACATGGGTCGTGCAAGCATACATGGCAAATGTCACAAAATATACTAACAAAAGTTACAGTTAAACAGACCTTATGCTTCTTCTGGTGGCACAGGATTAATTTATAATCTGTAAATCCCACGTTACATTGCAGTCCAATCACATCGAATGAGCTTTTCCGTTCTGGGAACACAAGGCGCATCGCACTGCCTTTGTTGACAAGAAAAGAAATGCAGTGTGCATTTTTATGTCGCTAGGCTAAGACCACTTGTTTGGTTGTTGCTAGATCAGATATGGTTGCGACTGGAAGTGAACGAGAATTATTTATATTATTTATAAAATTTCCCATTTATTGTATTTTACTAACTTCTACGCCTACCCCAACTCTAAACCCAACCATCACAGTAATGTAAAAACAGTAGTTGTACCTAGTATAATTTATGTTATTTATCAAATTATGCAATAAATTGTATTTTATTAGCACCTACCATAACCCCCCCAACACACACACACACACACAAACTTTAAACCCAATCGTTACAGTACTGTAAAAATATTAATTATTTTCATACAGTGTTACAAAAATGCAGTTGGATCCTATCTAGACTTTACCCTCTTGTCTGTACTTAAAAGTCTCTGTAGTCGTCTTGACAACACAAATACTGATGTCAACTGAAACCACACCTCTGTTTTTATTTGATTGGAGAATTAAAAAGACGCAACTGACGTAACGTGCTTCTGCTAAGAGTTTTTTTTTCAACTGCGTGCGCATAACGGCAAAAGCAATAAGCAACGTGCAAAACCATTAGTAAACCATTCAAAAGATGTGCCTTCCAACATAAAAAGAGCATTCTGTGTGATCAGTGTCTATAAACGTGTCATGCCTAGGTATACAGTACCCAGATTTTCATTCTATGACACCTTTGAGCTCAGCATGATTAGCATTATTCTGAATGTATGGCTTTAATGTGATTTCAGAACGCACGGCACACTGCTGGCAGGTGATGCCTGGGGCAGGGTGTTCGGCTGGTCCTGCGAGAGCTAGGATCAATCCATCATCCGTCAGTCAGCGTTAACGTAGGCTGTAACTGCAGCCACACGGCAGCAGAGAGTCCAGCTTAAGTGCTGCCGACGTCTGCACTTTGCTCTCACCACTTCCAGCAGGACTGCTGACTTCAGGAGAGCCGCTCTGGGTCTGGTGAATTACAGGGATGACGCATTCTTTCTTGGACTGGGTGAGGCTCGCTGGCCGGGGCCGGAAACACAACACTGCTTATTTAAGAAATGAGAGATGATGCCATTTGAAAAAAAAAAGGAGAAAAATCAGGCTCGGTTTTATTATATAGCAGCTCTGTTCCTCTCGCTGGACGTTCTGGATGTTTATTTTATAAACACCGCTATGCTGGAGTTTCAAAGCCAGTCGCTTGTGTGCCATTTGGTATTTTTGTTTTAAATCACACTGATGGACGTACTGAGTGTGCACTCGTGAAGCAGCAGGGTTCTGCTTAATAGCTGTGTTTTATGCTGGAAACAAGAATTTTTTTTAAATGCAGTGTACATTGTATATCAGGATGATTTTATTAGTTAACTGTGTAATGAAATCAAAATAAAATTGTTCACTGGTTAAAATGGGATCATGCTATCTCAGGCTGAGAAAGCGCTACTTTTAAAGGGCTGAATCAACCCTCCTTAGCCAATTAGAGTCAGACTTTCCATTGGCATCATGCCCCAGATTCCCGCCGTGAAGGGTGCGGATCTGTGAAGCTGCATTTACACACATTCCACGATGGGGAGAATTCTGAAATAAATGCCACTGATTTATGGCATACAGGAAGAAATGCTGAAATGTTGTTTGTGACTGTAAAGAATTTGTGTTGCTTACATTTAAGTTTGAATTCGTTTACATTAATACAGTCAGCATTAACATAAAGCTTTTTGTTCGCATTTGTCAAAGTACAGTACAGAATAAATAAGTTTGTTTTTTACATGAATAAATATGTTTCTGTTACATTAAATGACAATGAAACAGTCTTCATGCATATTTTGGTAAATTAATTTTTATTTTATTATTTAAAATAATTTATTTTTACAGTTTTATTATATTCTAATATCAAATATATAATTGAATATTAGGATTTTAATGTCAAATTTGTATCTTTCATGTGGACACCAAAATGGGGCATCTCATCTTTGACTTATAGACCTAAAAAGTTTGGTTTATATATAGTTTAAATAAGTGGTTCTCAATCTTTTTTCACCAAGTACCACCTCAGAAAAAAAAGTACCACCATAATAACCGGTATTGAAGTACAGTAGCATAGGCCTAATTAAGCAGCTACAGCACTGCACAGTTCAAAAACGAGGCAGATTAATTCTTCTAATTAAGAATATTTATTATTGTCAGCCACTTTAGCAGTTTAGCCTATTAAAATGAATTTTCTGATCACATCAGTGTTATCGTACAAAGGGTTAAAAGTGTGTTAATTTTTTAACTTTAATTATTCAGCGATTCCTCCGTGTACCACTAGAAGGAATCTTGTGTACCACTAGTGGTAAACGTAACACAGTTTGAGAACCACCGGTTTAAATAGTGTGTAATACTCGGCTAATAAGTAATGTTATAAAATATAATCACAATTTAATTTTATTTTTATATATACATTTTAATGTATTTTAAATACATGCATAAATGCTGATTTGGGCATTTCTTATTATTATCAATATTAGAAATAGTTATGGTCATACTATTTTTGGAGAAACTTTTATATTTTTATCAATAGAAAGCACCACATTTTAAGTCTTTACCATCACTTTTGATCTGATTAATGATCTGATGAATGTGCCGTTTATTAATAAAAATAATATATTTCTTCAAATATTATTTTTGCTGATGGTAACATTTGGATGGTATCATAGATATATACACTAGATTTAAAATTCTGTAAATGTAAAATAAACTGAATTTTCTTTTGTACATCTTACTTGATATCACAAAAATTATTTGAAATTATGTTTATTGTGCTCTGAATGTCATATCTAAATAGGTTTATATTTAGTTTAATGCACAGATTTCTCATTGTTTAATTGTGGAGGAACATTTTGTTTCTGTAGTGTGGTAAAGAAAGGAAAACACATTCTGTGTTGTTAGTTTCAAAAACATGTTTTGTATTGCCTGTTTTATTTAACCTCAATTCGCACAACCCCAAACCTCATCCCAACATTATCAAACTATGCCCTGTTGTTGCGAATGCAACTATTGTTCATTTAATCACCAGTTTCACAATGAAAAATTTATCTATTTAATCCGCTAATGCATATTTAATCTTATTAATTTCACCGGCGTCGTCAACACATAAAGTGTAAACGTGTAACATCATCTATTAAAGATGCCAGTAGTACTAATGATTCTTATGACTTGAATAGCATCATTTAGTCATGACCTTCAATGACGCTTCTGTTTGCATGCAGCTCGATTAATAATAGCCAGTATTTTCTGACATCCTTAATGAGTCATGAGCGAGTGTGTTTATTCTACACTAATGCTAGCGTATTTAGGCTTTCTGTGAATTGTCCAGTTGTACACATGGTCCCCAGGCAGCATCCAGCAGTTGATGTAATGTTTTTGGTAGTTGTGTGGGCTACTGCGGTAGTTAAATCCATAGAATCAACACAGATGTCCGTTACGTTTAAGATTATGGGTCACTGCATGCAGAGCAACACAACAGAACTGCAATATGGATCCTGGATAAGTAGTTAAGCTTTTATTGTTTTATGCACATTTGTGTACAATTACATTTTTACTTTATATTAAGCAGTGAGTGCTGTGTAATATACAAATATTTGCAAGAAGGTAGAAGTAGAGTTGGTGTCCGTCACTTTTTTTGGGGTCCACTTGAAACATTTCCTTTGTGTTCTGATGTTTTTGAAAGTGTCGTGAGAAAATTCAGCGCATTGTCGTTAACTGTTTGGGTTGTGAGAAAATGCAGCAAGTTTTATTCATTCGTTTGTATTGTTTGAAAACCCAATGCATTTTTAATGTATATGCATTGTGAAGATTTGCAGCATGTATGCTGTCAAACAGATGAAGATCTTTTCTTAATTTGCTGGTGTTTTTTTAATTGCACATGTTCTCTTAAATTGCAGCATGTTAAGTTTTCTTGGCCACCGTAATATTCAGTTGGAGTCAAAATGATTAGCTCTCTTGTGAAATTTGAATTATTTTAGAAATATTTCCCAAGTTCTGTTTAATGGAGTAAACGGATGGAGTTTAATGGAGTTTTTTTTCAACACATTTTTTACCATAATAATTTTAATAACTAATTTCTAATCTCTAATTTAATAATCTTTACCATGATGACAGTAAATAATATTTTACTAGTTATTTTGTGAGACACTAGTATTCAGCTAAAAGTGCAATTTTTGTTTGAGGAACGGTTTGATATTTATATTTTGGGTTTTAATAAAATAAAAAAAGAGTTTTATAATTCTTTTTTGTGTTAAATCACAGCTGTTAACCTTGAGCATCAAGAAATGACGATTGATGATGCTAATCTAAATTTAACAGGGCTTATGTTCCTAATTATATTTGGAAATGATCATTTTTGGGTGAAATATCCCTTTAATGCATGGATGTCCAAACTCAGGGGTGTCCTAGAGAGGTTAGCTCCAACATTAATCAAACACACCTGAACCAGCTAATCAAGCTCTTACTAGATATACTAGAAACTTCTGGCAGGTGTGTTGAAGCAAGTTGGAGCTAAACTCAGCAGGACATCGTCCCTCCAGGACTGAGTTTGGACACCCCTGCTTTAATGCGTCTAAATCAGGGGTGTCCAAACTTGGTCCTGGAGGGCCGGTGTACTGCAAAGTTTAGTTCCAACCGCAATCAGACACACCTGGGCTAGCTAATCAAGCTCTTAGTAGGCTTTCTAGAAACATCCTTGCAGGTGTGTTGAGTCAAGTTGGAGCTAAAATATGCAGGACACCGGCCCTCCAGGACCGAGTGTGGACATGCCTGGTCTAAATTATACAGACCATTTCAATGTGATCATGTCATTGGACCATCACCAGCTTGTTATCAAACTATTTCATAACTGTAACAGGAGGCAATTCAATCATAACGTATTGTAAAACAACTATCATAGAAGTATTTATCAGTATGTGGCTCATTTTGGATTCTCAGAAGCAATAGAAATTAAAAATGTAAAACGGGAAGTACTGTAGGACCATTGTTTTGTTTACATCCCTCAAAACGGTCTATATCAGAGGTGTCCAATTTCGGTGCTGGAGGGGCGGTGTCCTGGAGAGTTTAGCTCCGACCCTAATCAAACACACCTGAACCAGCTAATCAAGCTCTTACTAGATAAGCCTCTCTTCAATGGGGGCAGATCATTTAGTGTCACTGCACCCAAACTCTGGAACTCTCTACCACATTCACTCCGCTCTGTAAATAATATCTCAGAATTTAAATCATTACTTAAAACTCACTTGTTCTCTGAATGTCACTCTTCTGATTACTAAACTGACCACTTTTTTGGACCCAACTTTACTCTACATATTTGTCTCGTAGGTCTTGTTTTGTATTTCCAGTTTATTTTCGATTCCTTGTATGTTTGCAAGCCTAATGTTGTCTCTACCTGTTTACTGTTTCTCTCAATGTCTGCTTGTACTATTTCTTTTGTTACATTCTTTGTAAAGTGCCCTTGAGCTCTGGAAAGGCGCTATATATAAATAAAACTTATTAATATTATTATATACTAGAAACTTCTGGCAGGTGTGTTGAAGCAAGTTGGAGCTAAACTCAGCAGGACATCAGCCCTCCAGGACTGAGTTTGGACACCCCTGCTTTAATGCGTCCAAATAGACCATTTCAATGTGGTCATGTCATTGGACCATCACCAGCTTGTTATCAAACTATTTCATAACTGTAACAGGAGGCAATTCAATCATAACGTAATGTTAAAACAACTACCATAGAAGTATTTATCAGTATGTGGCTCATTTTGGATTCTCAGAAGCTATAGAAATTAAAAATGTAAAACGGGAAGTTCTTTAGGACCATTGTTTTGTTTACATCCCTCAAAATGGTCTATATCAGAGGTGTACAAACTCGGTCCTGGAGGGCCGGTGTCCTGAGTTTAGCTCCAACATTAATCAAACACGCCTGAACCAGCTAATCAAGCTCTTACTAGATATACTAGAAACTTCCAGGCAGGTGTGTTAAAGCATGTTGGAGCTAAACTCAATAGGACACCGGCCCTCCAGGACTGAGTTTGGACACCCCTGGTCTATATGCAGTTTATTGTCTTTTCAAACAGTACATAAAATTTGTCAATTTAAAATGCTCATTTTCTAAACATTTCCTATAGGTTTACCAATCATATTTTAATGTGCAATTTAAGTGATTCATTAATTAAAATAGTGAATTTAATATTACAGAAAATACTGTGAAAATGTTCTTGCTCTGTTAAACATCACTTGGAAAATGTTAGAAAATACACAATCTAACATTATTAAATACATAAGCTAATCATTTTTTCAGACATCTGTATGTATTATACGCATATTTATGTCTCATATCTTATTTAAAAAAACAAAAAAAACAAATGGAGTCTGTTGTATTCTAAGCCTCTCAGAACTGACTTGTTGGACTGGCTCACTATCTACAAAAAATATTCATCCAGATGTGTTGTGTAACTTTGCTGTTAGCCAAGGGTCTCTTTGGCTGATGTGAGTGGGGAGAGTCTGGCAGACAGCAGGGAAGGAGCTGTGATTATTGGGAGCTCCCACCAGGCCACGCTCCACTTGGCTCTCTGGGGAAGAGGGCTAATTGTTGCTCCCCTCCAACCTTTGGAGACTGTCTTCTCCTAATAGCTGTCATTAAGCAGCATGAATAATCCAGCGGTGGGGGTCGGTCATAAAGAAAATGGGGAATCTGAGATCAAGCGTTCCATAAGGTTATATCTCCTCTGCGCATTGGTGTGAATGGGAAGATCGGTGTACGTAAATGTGGTTGATTTTAAATTCTGGAAAATAAAGAAATGTTGTGGATTCTGTCAGTCACAGCGAGTAAACTGTGCAAATTAAAATGTTTTACACACTCCCAAGAAGCACTGCAAATTGTCTACCTAATTAAGTAGGTCTGCTTTTTGTGTTAAAAAGCAAGCATAATAGTAAATTCATAATTAAATGGATATTAAGCACACATTTTGTTTTCGGTATGGATTACTGTTAGCACAACTTTAGAATTTTTCAATTATGAATTTATTTTGCACGCTTTATCCCAATGGCACCATGCACAGCTAGTGTTTTTCAGCCACCGATAAACTTCTAGTGAAAGGTTGAAGTGACTAATTTCAGAAGGTTGCTTTTACAGCACTGATCATGTGATTTAATTGTAATATAATTAGTTAAAGCCTTCATTTAGCTGTAAAAGCGTAAAACAGGATGAAGGGCTGTTTCAACACAAGCGCCACCAGGAGCAACAGGATAGCACTGAAACTCCATTGAAAATACTGTGGTGAAATAAAGTTCCATAATTTAAAGACATGATGCGAAAACAATGGAAATTAATTCAGTACTTCTTGTCCAGTCTGAGGCCTCTTTACATTGGATATCAATCAGGAAGAACAGATCATATTTTTAAAGAAACATATAATGTCACAATAGTTCATTGAAGCGCTTGAGCTGGCTAATTGAAAATTAAAAGTCCCTGTACATATACCCCATTTGCACACTATGTATCTAAGCTAAATAATATATTTTTAAAATATATAAATAGTGCGTTCTAAATTATAAATAAATGACTATTACAAGGGCCTCACAGTGGCGCAGTGGGTTGGACAATTGCCTCACAGCAAGAAGGTCGCTGGTTCAAGCCTCGGCTGGGTCAGTTGGCATTTCTGTATGGAGTTTGCATGTTCTCCCCGTGTTGGCGTGGGTTTCCTCCAGGTGCTCCGGTTTCCCCCACAAGTCCAAAGACCTGCGCTATAGGTAATTTGGGTACGCTAAATTGGCCCTAGTGTTGTGTGTGTGTGAGTGTGTATGGATGTTTCCCTGTGATGGGCTGTGGCTGGAAGGGTATTCGCTGCTTAAAACATGTGCTGGATAAGTTGGCGGTTCATTCCGCTGTGGTGACCCCAGATTAATAAAGGGACTAAGCCGATGAGTAAATGAATGAATGAATAAATGAATGAGTTACTATTCCAAAGTTACCTGGATGGTATACTAAAATATTTTCAGTGCAAATTCGATGTGCGCGCTCTAATGGCTAACATTGCCCACAAAATATAGTCTTCTGGATGTGAATTTGATTACAATTACAAGCATGGGGAAAAAAGTAAAAAACAAACAAAAAACATTAATTAATGTGAAAGACCTCTGCATGAAACATCTGCAAATGACAGGTTAAGATGCTTCTTCATATCCAATATGGTAGGAAATCAATTCTATAAGCAATGTGGAGTATATATGACAACAAGACGATTGACAGGGCAGGTAAGTAAGCAACAGATGTGTTAATAATCTAGAACGTTCCAGATTTAGGTCGCCTATTCCTCTGTTACACACTCAGAAGTACACTATGTACATTTTTACACACGTAAAAGATGCCTCAATATTTTTAGGATGTAGTAGTTTATAAGTAATCCACAGCAACGGTTCTGAAAGGTGCAAAAATAGCCTATATCTTGATAAGTGTTGCCAAGGCTTGTTGGATTAAACAAAATAGTAAATAATAAGTCTATAGTAAACCTAAGCACTTTATACAATAACTAAATGAACCAAAAAACTAAATTCTGCTACATGAACTTTCTTAATTCATTAACTATTAAACTGAAGCACTTAAGCTAAAAGTTGCTTCATTTAATATCTCTAAAATAAGTGGACATGACAACATCTTAGGAGCAACCAAACAGAACAAGCTGCATTTGCTTATTAAAATCACTCTCCAAAACGAGTCTTTAGTCGCTGTAATATTACTAGTCAAAGATACCTAGCCTATACCAAATGGCTAGACGTGAAACGTTGCTATGGGTACTGAACCACTAACGTGGCCTATCAATCGTCTAAATTTCTAGAATGTTCCCCAAACGACACACTGCAAGACAGTTTTAGAGGATTCGCTCCCATAATTGAATGCGATTGTCACTGCTGAAACGTGTGGCCTAAACGCATACTTTAAGGAGACGAAATGAAAATGTGAACTTTTGGAGTTTCTCTGGATGAACAACAGCGTTGGGAAAGACAGGTAACGTTAAAGTCACATTTACAGAACTGCAAACTTTAACGGCTCAGTACTGAAAATGACTCGTAAAAATTGTTTTACAATTGTTCTCTAGGACAGTTGTCAGTAAAAGAGCTGGTAAAGATTTTTCAGCTTTTCTCCGTTGGAGTTCTTCAGCGAAAATAGCAGCATATGTGTTCTGGAACGACATGAGCGTGAGTAAACAATCACAGACTTTTTTTTCTTTGCTGAATGTGCAGCTCATTGCGGAAAATGAGTATTTTTCTTGATGTTTGGTCAAGGGTGTTGTTCAAAGCAGAATTGAGAGCAGATGAATTCGCTCTGATGGCCTAATGTGTACGCGTCTCTGTAGTTTGTGGCACGCTGTGTTGTGGAATTTTCTCCCTTGAGAACAGTGAACATTCTCGCTTTGTTCTGGGTTTTTGTATTTGCAACATCTGCACAAGTTCCATACAAAACAGGACAGAGGCCTTTTTCTCTGAGAAGATCCGGACAGTAATGTTCCACTGCTGTAGCATGGCTCTCCCGCAGAGCAGAAACAAAGCGGGACAGCAGAAGGTCATCGTAAGTTTAGATGAGTCGAGACGGACCGGCAGGCTTTGAGGAAGAGTACCGTTTAAAATTTAATCTAAAGACGGCTAATTTTTAAAAGATGTTGGCAATTATTTATTAGATACTAGTGTTTGTAATCAGATACTTGTATTACTACTTTTGTCATGCTATTGCATGTTTCATAAGTGACTGGCATTTGTTCTGGATTTACTAGCAAAGAATATACTTAAAGGGACTTTGTTACTAGTAACAACTTAAAGGGTTACTAGTAACTTTGTAACAAATATTACTTTGTTACTAGTAACAAATGTAATATTTTTGACATTGATTTCTATGGTGATCTGTTTGTGAGATATCATTTTAGTTTTCACTATTGTGTTTCTAGTTGGGACTAGTACAGTGCATACGTTTTACAGTACCTAATTTAGATTCTTGTACCTGTCATACTTTATCATTAAATGTGATTATTAAATATGCGAAGTAGTAATTCCATGCAAATCTCAACCTTGACTTGAAAAATATTACATTTTCACTAAAATGGCAAAACCATTTCTAAGTGTACGCAAGTATTTTGCAGTACTTTAAAATATGCTTTCAAACAATTATATTTGATTTACCAAAGTCACACAAGTGCCAATTACACATCTGTCACATCTATAACGAAGCTTTTTTTCATAAAAAAAAATAAACAATAATTTTTAGTGAGCCAAGTTGTGTCTATTTGAATAGCGTTATTTATTTTGGGTTGTGCAGTTCAATTCACAGATTTTTTTTCACAGTATTTTGTATGCTGTAAACTCGCTAACTTTTTTGGTCACATACGTAACGCATGTTTATTTTCCTCATTTAAAATCAAAATAACGATCCAATAAATCCGTGGTTAGTTGTTTTATAAAATAAAAAACGTTTCCATATAATGTTAAAATACTTCTCTGTGAATTTATGTTTTGAGTTTTTACTGCAAATGTCATATGCACAACACTGGACTTGCTCATATATTGAATAGATGGTAATTCTGTTTCGTTAGCTAGTGCTTTTCTATAATAGTTCAGAATAGTTTCTAGTCAAGTCATCTATTTCTATACTGTAGCTCTTTCACAGTGTAGATTGTGTCAAAGCAGCTTAACAGATGAAGAAAAGCAAATAAAAAGCTGTAACAGTATTTTAGATTGTGGAGCATTCCAGCATATCAGGCAGGGAGTTCAGTTTTGGTAGAATGCTGGTGTAGTTCTAGTTAAATGAAAACTGATTCAGTTCAGTTTAATACTAGTTCTAGTCACTATGCATGTAGTCTCAAAAGAAAGGGAAAAAAGGTCAAATCTATTTAATTTGTACTAGTATCTATCACCTACCTCCTGGTTTCAAATAAGCAGTATGTAACAAATAAGTACTACTATCTAAAGATAGGAATAAAAATCTACTGAATAAATACTGGAATCTAATAAATAAAGACTAGTATCCAATTAAAAAGTGCTAATATCTTTTAAAGGTCTTGAACTTAACTTGAACTTGAACGTAAAGGTTGTGAACTGCTTTGAAATGTGCATTTTTTTGCTCAATGTGTAACGTAATTTTGACTGAACCATAAAGACAGGGCAGAACATGGAGTTGCGTTTTTAGCACCGCTTTGACAGCTAGAGTGGTTAAGCTCAAGCGAATCAAATGAAAAGCAAACATAAGCACTTGAAGGGGGCGGGTCATGTCAGATACTCAAGCATTCGATTGGTCAAAAGATTTGATGAAAAACTGAAGTATTGGGTGGTGTCGGAAGTGACAAACTGCGAACTTTGTGTGTTTATATCTTTTAAATGCAAATTTTGTTACTGTTACACCGTAGCATACTGATACTAACATCTGAAAAAACATTATTTTGATTTCACAAGGACTTTAAAGCTGTATTAGCAGTATCAACTGAAGAATAACCTGTAGTAATTAATGGAAAGGAAACTAGTATCAATAATAAGTACTAGTAGCATGAGAATAAATACTACTGTATTGCAATGACTGAATGTTGAAAAACCTCTTGCATTTAGACAGACAGTCTTTGATGAAGAATAGCTTTGTTTACGTTTAGCGCTAACGTAATGTTTCTGAGTGCAGGAGAAACAGTGTCTTTCTCTCTGACTCCCTTTGC
This sequence comes from Danio albolineatus, assembly GCA_903798035.1. Classification (NCBI taxonomy): domain Eukaryota; kingdom Metazoa; phylum Chordata; class Actinopteri; order Cypriniformes; family Danionidae; genus Danio; species Danio albolineatus. The sequence goes on from CAIGQQ010037872.1 coordinate 4,399,427, forward strand.
ATCTCCATCTCAGGCCGCTCTGCCATCCTCACGAACGCTGCATCTGCTCATTAATATGCGCTGTGACCACAATGAAGGGGGAGAGTCGCTCTCTTTAACCTTTGTGCATGCGGCTAATTGTGCTAAGTAGAGGCGCTTAATAGACTGGAAAATAATCACCATATATCTCACGAAGAGAAGCAAATGACCTTCTCAAAAGACAATAGCCATCTCAGTTTTAATACGTCGGTGATTTTATGATATTAAATGTCAAACCATTTGGGCTCCTCTGAATAATTAAATCAAATAAATTATTGCACCTAGGCAGAACCATCTTGTAGACTAACCCAATTATAATGCACTGTAAAGCTAATTATTAAGCATGATTACAATTAGTATGATTTTAATAAATGTAACCATTAAAGGGTTCATCACAGTCACTGGCTCTTAGCTGTGTGTGGGAGAGAGAGAGAGAGAGAGAGAGACAGACTGAGAACTCAAGAACGGACGATGAGAGAGGACAGAATGAACTCAGACCTCATCATGTGCTTTGTTTCTATTACCTTTTGCTTAGAATTTAGACTGTATTTTCTAAACAGTTTGTATATCATATTGCACACACTCTCAGTCAGTGTAACAATATATTTTTTATAGCCAAAAATCTTGACATGGATATTTAGAACGAAAGTCATTTTATGACATATAGAAGATTTCAGGCGCCACTGTGGCGTAGTGGGTAGTAGGCCTGTCACGATATCTATTTTTTGTTGTACGATATATTGCACCAAAATATATCGCGATAAACGATATTATTGTCATTTTAAGACCATTTTAAGTCGCTCATTATATAATGCCAGAATGACAATATAATATCATCATATGCAAGTACACTCTTCCAAAGAACACATAATATTTTATTTGAAAGAATATTCAATTTAATTACAGTCATTTTAATAATTTAATAATTATACACTGGTATCAGAATGTGAAAAAGTATATCCTAATTAAATAAATAATAATAAACATTAACAAAAGAATGCAAGATAAAAAGTAACAGAGGCTGCGATATCTGTAACCAGATCTATTTTCAGTTGTCAGGCACCCACATCAAAATATACTTTGGTCATTTATGGTAAATACTATAGTGTTTTCTTTAACCATACTGACACTGACACCTCCAATAGAGATAGAGATGTTGTGCAGTCAGCTAAAATGCCGCAAAAATTGGTTTTAGCGAGATATATTGCATCACCAAAAATCATTGAGGTCATGTCCATGTATTGTGCGACAAGTCGATATATTGATTATTGTGACAGGCCTAGTGGGTAGCACGTTCGCCTCACAGCAAGAAGGTCGCTGGTTCGAGCCTCGGCTGGGTCAGTTGGCATTTCTGTGTAGAGTTTGCATGTTCTCCCCGTGGTCGCTTGGGTTTCCTACGGGTGCTCCGGTTTTCCCCACAAGTCCAAAGACATGTGGTATAGGTGAATTGGGTAGGCTAAATTGTCCATAGTGTGTGATTGTGAATGAGCTGGAAGGGCATCCGCTACATAAAACGTATACATATACATATACATATAAATTTATGATATACTGGCGACCCCAGATTAATAAAGGGACCAAGCGGAAAAGAAAATGAATAAGGGAAGAGAAGATTTCAATTTAAAGGAACATACAGCATTCTCAAAATATGCATTATAGTGGCATGGTGGCTCAGTGGTTAGCACTGTTGCCTCACAGCAAGAAGGTTGCTGGTTCGAGTCCCGACTGGGTCAGTTGGCATGTCTGTGTAGTTTGCTTGTTCTTGTGTTTGCTTGGGTTTCCTCTGGGTGCTTCAGTTTCCCCCACAGTCCAAAGACATGCGCTGTAAGTGAATTGGATAGACTAAACTGGACATAGTGTATGAGCGTGTGTGTGTATGGGTGTTTCCCATTACTTGGTTACTGCTGGAAGGGCATCCACTGCATAAAATATATGCTGGATAAGTTGGCAGTTCATTTTGCTGTGGTGACGTCTGAATAGGGACTAACTAAAGCAAAATGAATGAATGAATAAAATATGAATTTTTAGTATTTTTAAACTTCATACTTTGGCAATATTAAAAAAAAAAAGGTTTTACCCAGTTTTCATGAAGAAAAGTTCCCTTTTTTGAGTAAAAAAGTTCCCTTTTATCAGTTTTAGTAATTACAGGTCAGAATAAGTGTATTGTGTTATTGTACACAAATAAATCTGTTATTCTAAGTGTTGGACTGTAATTGTAGCCATATTTTGACTATTAATATTTGTAAAAATTATTTGATACGTCAGAGATTTACATGCACTAAATATGTGTGTAAAATGTCTTTTGTAAATGTAATGTGTACACGTAATATTTTAAATGTGCTTATAATTTGTACATATACAGCTAACCAGTTGGTGTTCATTAAATAATTATTCTGCAATCCATATATGATGAAGAAACCTCATTTATGATTTCTGTAATAATAACTGCAGAATTAGAAACTAGACAATATTCTAAATTTGTCAACATTTAAACCCATCAATATTCATTAATTACTTTAATTACACTCAAATATTTTAAACCAATTTTTAAGTAGTTGTATAATTAGTATTTCTTATACACATATTTTGATAAAAACATTATAATATAGCCTGTATTATAATGCGTGATATATAGGATGTATTACAGTATGCATGCATATAAAATAAAATGACTTGCATTAAAATATAATTGTAAAAAATGCACATTTTCCCTATAAAGAATCATACGCATGGCATCAACTTGACATGTATATTCAGAAATGTAATGTAAACTACAGCATACAAGGCAATAGCTCTTATTCTGATTACATCTGATGGTTAAATGTTCTTCAATGTGCTTCATTACACAATGTGTTATGACAGCTGCCTGTTTAAGCAGACGTAAACAAGACAATAAACCAGTGCTCTCTTTTGCTCATACTGAATCGTCCTCTGATTTTAGAGGAGTAATCTTTATTTCATACAACACAGCAAAAAATAAAACTGTTACATATTTTTCTTTTTAAAAATTGCATAATCAAATGATTCATGTTTGGAGAAAATTCCAAAATGCGATCACCTTTTTTTTTTTTTCTTAAAAAAGGTATCAAATGCATAGGTACAATAATGTGCCCAAATACATAATAAAAGAAAATGCTACTGTTGTATTAAAGATTTTATACTAGTAATACTAGTACACGTGGCATACTTAAAACATCAGTATGTACTGTAGGTACAAAATATTTCAAAAAATCTCATAAATAATTTCAGCTTAAGATACATATTTACACCTGCTTCTCCACAAAGAGTATTTGGGCGTATACAGTCCCGGTGCAGTGTGTTTTAGGCTCAAGTTGTGCACATCCAGTCATGTCTGTTTTAAGCACAGGCTTGGGTTTCACCAGCTCCAGCTCTGCATATGTCAGACTGTCCTCTAAAACCCTTGACTTGAGGACGAGACGAGAAAAAAAGAAGAGAACAGGGCGTTTCAGATATATGGAGACTACAGTGTGTGGTCAGAATCTGAAAGAGGAGTTTAGTATTCACTGGGGAATTTGGGGTCAGAACAACATGGAATTATAGGCATAATTTTAGGATTGTTCCTAGACTGTTGTAACTATGAATCTCAAGTATGAACAACAGATAATTCGTTCGGTCAAAGCATACTTCAAACATAACATAATATTCATGTTCATCCAATTCGGTATGATTCAGGCTCATTATTTAAGTAAGTCTGTGTTTGACTATAGAGCCTGTGAAGTCGTCATCGTTGACCTACTGGATTAAAATCGGATCATACAATGCAGGATCATACAGCATATTCTTCATTTTCTGCTGCTTTTCTGCGATGATTTCCCTGGAAACTAATCTAATAAGAATCAAGCACGTTAAATAAATAATCGCGCTTTGGAAAGCAATAATAGTAAATAAAATTATAACAGCCATAAATGGAGATAGGTATAGCAATAACTGTGGCGAACATAAAGCTGTATGAGAAAGCCACATTATTTCCCTCTTGCATGTTTCTGGTTCGTGGAAATTCAATTGAGAGGCTAAACAAAGTGCATTGTTAGATGCAAATATTACACAATTGTGCATAAAAGGATTATAGGTGCAAAAATTAATTATAAAACAAATGATTTAGGACAATTATGAAATCGTATCAGCATCACTTAATCTTTTAAATGTTTTAGCATGAAATCAAATAATTCTGTTTAATAGGAGTTAGCATTACCGTTTTTGTAGGTTGTGCCTTTAAAAGTTTGGTTCTGCGGGGTTTTCTTGGTGCAGGTGCTGGAAGACGGACAGAGAAAATACAAATAAAATCATGAAAAATGTACATTAGCTTCATTATTTGAGAACACTTCACAGTAACAATATCATGTTAGTTAAAAAAAGCTTACATTTAAATAATTTAAAGCTTTTATTAACTTTAGTGTTAATGCATGACAATCGCAATGTATTTATCAATTATTAACATTAGCAAGACCTTCTTAAATGCTCATTCAGGGTTTCAAAAAGGTTGAAATTCAGGGTAAAAAAATATTTTTAAAGGCATTTTTGCCTAAGAATATTTTAGTATTTTCTGAATAAATTGTATGGAACTCAAAACATCAGTGTGTTTTCTAAATGTAAATTTATAGGGAGCAGACTATTTGTAACATTTGCAATTCAAGAGTTGAACTATAAGACAAAAATGACATTTAACAATTTAAACGATGTAATTTTCAATCTAAATTGACAGATATTTGTTCTTGTTTCAAACATACGTTTAATTTAGTTCACTGTCTCAGAACACAATACTTTCTTCATTTTGCATTTCAAGTAAAAGTATTCAAATTTAAATTAAAAAGTAAGACATTCATTTATAAATGTAAGATTTATAAGACCCTTTTAAAGGCCTTAAAGTACTTGTAAAATCTAAATTTACTCTACAATGTGTGTTTTTTTTTGCTAGCAAACATTGTTATTTTTTAGGTGAACAATTAATCTGTGCAAGTTAATTCACTGAGAAAAAAAATGTTTCGTTAATTTTCAAAGTCTGCCCATTTGTATCTGCGTTTCGAGTTGTTTTTCTTTTTTTTTCTTTTTTTTGAAACTTTTTATTTATGATTTTTCAAAATATTTTTTTATAGAACAGCCCCTTCCCCAACAATGTCATCCCTTACAGATAGGGAAATACATAATCGGGTTGTTTCCGAGACAATAATCTCAACCAAGCCCCTCTGTTAATTTGCTATGAGGGAATTGATTTGCAAAAAAAGAAAGCTCCACCCCCTACTCAATATGTCATCTGCAAGTACATCAACATATTGAAATAAAAGACTTTAAAGAGCAAAAATGAAATAAGTCTCATCATTTTTAAGACCCACCTCTCATTGTTGACACCCAGTGCATTAATTGGTTAGACCTAGCATATTTTGTTACGATCTAACAATAGCTAGTTTTTTGGGATTTGGTGTTTTAATGTAGCTTTGAAAATCTGTGATTCTGTTACCTTTAGCTGGTATCTGTGGTGGTGGCGGTGGTTCAGTGACGTCTCTGGGCGGTGGTTTGTGTCGTTTTTCTTTTCTGTGCATTGCAGGAGAGCAGCTGGACACACTGGTTACTGTCTCACCTGAGCTGGAGATGTAAAACAGAACAATGTTAGGCATAAGTAAGAGTAAAGCAATGGTAAATCCTATGATTGCACAAGTTTACCTGTTTTCTGGACACTTGACCAGGTTGTAGGTGGCTAGATGGAGATAGTTAAGCAAGCATAAAAATGTAAATAAATATTTAACAAAATAGTGTATTTATTAATTAATTTTTTAGGTGTTATTGACATTAAATCCACCTCATTTTGCAAAACAGAAGTGAGCTGTTTTCTGATTCAGCTGCTATAGCTACAGTATGTAAAAACTGCTACAGAAAAGTGGGTACATTTTTTTTAAACCACTTAATTTTTCTGTTATACTATTCCTGCAGTCTGTGTATGTTTTTCCATGTTGTCAAGGAATATATGTATATTTTTTAAGGCAAAAGTATGTCCAGCTGCATAGATCCATCCACATCAAAAGCTACTGGTCAACCCGTGATTTAGCAAACATTTAGGTCCAATCCCAATTCTATTTTTGTAGCCCTTAAAACCTGTGATGGGGAAGGCTTGAAAAGGTACCCCTAAGAAATGGGACATCACTACAGCACCTGCACATGTCATCATATGTCATCGCATTCTCTTGCTTCATATGAGATAATGTGGTAATAAGATCGTAACTGTACTGTGTATTTACACCGTGGCCATATTCATCTACTGTATGTAAACACACAAAAACAACATTAACATTATAGCAAACGCTGTAAAAAGCTCATTCCCAGCCACCAGACTTTTCTGACAAGGTATCAGGTGTCATCGTGTGTCAGAATGTTGTGGGACTGCTATACAGGAGTTATTATGATGGATTATAGATAGCGAAATTTAGTGTTATTTTAGCGTTTTCTTTTTTTTTAAAAATCATGACGGTAAAACACGAACGTGGTTATGAATATATTAAAACATATGCTTGTTTGTTGTAAAAATTTGAAATAATGACAAAAAATATTAATTTGTGCATCTCTTGACCAGGGCTGTGCAATTAATCGCAATCGAAAAAAAATCGCGATTTAAGCACATGCAATTTTTTAAATCGCATGTTAAATTAAATCGCTTAAGGCTGCAATTTTACCTATTCATTTATTTTTGTTCTTGTGTGCATGATTTTAATATTTTAACCAATCAGAGCTGACGCAGCACACCAGGCAATTACAGCTAAGCTGAGCGGGAGGAAGATGTTAACCAATCAGAGCTCACTCTGCGCATGACAAAGTTGAGTGGGCGAACCGAATAGGTGGTTTTGATTTACATTTAGTTTTTATTTATTGTTCTGACAGGAATTGAGGTTAGTTAATTTTTATTTCTTCATTTTGTCTGTTTTTAAGACAATTTATTACAGTTTTGTTGATCAAGCAGTTAGTGCTACTGTGTATAGTATGTGTTTAACTAGAGCTGAGGTTAGTTCATCTTCAGTTATTTTTTGTTGTCTGTTTTAAAGACAATTTTACTACAGTTTTATTCATTAAACTAAATACTGTGTTATTTTATTGTGAAATGTTTTGTTAGGCACTGAATACATGTAGAATGTGTGTATGTAGCACGTTTGAAAAAGCAAAAACGGTTGCCAAAATCGCAAATAAAATCGCATCGCAATATTTGTTCCAAAAATCGCAATATGATTATTTTGTCCATATTGCACAGCCCTACTCCTGACTTCTGTGCGCCATGCTGTCGTTGTAGCTGGTGTATTCTGGGAAGTTTTCTCACCCCTTGGTTTCGAGAGTAATCCTGAAAAATCTCTGGGGGTATTTAGCCCTATTTAATCCTTCCCCTTAGCCTTACGCCTTTAAACTAAAGAAAATTGGGGTAAGGGAAGTGCTAAGGGGTAGAATTTGGATTGGGCCTTAAAGACACAAATCACTTATGCACCAACATCAAAAGAATAGCTATAGAGCTTTGGCTTACTTTATATCTAAAGAAAAGAAAGATATTCAAAGATGCTTATTCAAGTTGTAAAGAAATCTGTGTTTTTGAAACTAATGAAGAAAAAGTCTATTAAAATTTATTTTAATTATAAAGCCTGACATGTTTACTGTGCAATTTTCTGTTCAATGGGGAAAAACGTTTTTTTTGTTTTTTAACCCAAATGTTTAAAAAGAACATATTTTAGATCACAATACCATTAAATGTGATATTTTTATCCAAAGTTGTCATACCATCAGTATCCTATATTGGCCCATGCCTACAGACAAGTGTTTTTATAATTATGATAATGCATAAAACAACATTGGGTCACGCTTTGTGGTGTTTGCATCAAACTAAATGTACAATATATCAGCATAGCAGATATATTTATGTGAAGCTGAAACAACACACTTATTTTCACCTGTACTTCATTAAATAGATAAATAAATAAGCAATCATATTAAATTTGATTATACTTTTATTTTTTAAAAAACTGAAGCTGACAACTTATGGTAATGAATTGGTATTATGAGCTCTGTGATTTTTAAAAAGGACTTTTAATATGTAAACAAATGATTTTCAAAATAAATATTGATATAAATGATTGTTGTATATGAATATGCCTGACTATTTTTTGGTAATAAATTCTAATATACAAGAAATAAATTAACCACACTGTTACACTTTTACTGTAATGATACTTTTGTCTTTGACCCAAATACAGACTGTCTTTGTACAGTTATGTGATGTGAATAATATGAGAAGCCTTTGCACATTTATATTAAAACTGTCAGACTCACTTCTGTGTTAACAATGAAGTGGATCTTAAAGTCTAATAATGAAAATAATTTGGACACGAGGGTAAAAGTTCATCACCTCGTAGTCTCCGTTTGTGCTGCAGATGCTGACATGTGATAGTCAAGGCAAAGACAAGCATACAGACCAGACCAATAGAGCAGATGAGCACAGCGCACAGATACAAATCTAAGAAAAAAAATCACAATAAAACACTAAATTACAAGAGCATTGACCTTGCTGAAAACAAATGAAAACATCATTCATCAGTATTATTATTTTTAGCTAGAACCAATGCTGTTACTAAAAATGACAATCTATAAAATGGTATTGCAACTAAATTACAGACTATAAATTATTCTTAATATAGTGTTTCTTTTTTTTATACATATATAATTGATATTCAGAATGTAGTGGATTTGTAATAATACGGTGGATATACATAATGTGTCATAAACAGAGGAATAATATTCATTCCAATAAAAAGCTTGGGAAAATGCTGACCACAAAAATAAACCGAGCACTGTAGGCACGCTTGGTTTACACTTGGTTATATTTGGTTTTGGTGTTTCTCCGCCAGAAGGGAGGAGATGTAACACACTGGCCAAAAGCTGTCTAACACTGTAAGCCGTGATCTGATCCAGCACACTCAAATGTGCGTCTTTATCAGTGACAGAGACCATACCCCAGACTGCAATAAACAGCATGTTGCCTTATTTTATTAGAATATTGAAATAACAGCCTTCAGTGTTACCTTCAAACATGCGCCATATGACATCAGCTTTTCCTGTGCTCTGCGTATGATGTACTGAAACATTAAGAGAGACACGAGTAAAATTATATGTCATTGTTTTTATTTTAACTGTTGAAAATAATTGTGAAGCATCTGAATTATTTTAATAAATGAAGGAATGAATGAATGAATGAATGAAGCAAGCATTTAATAAAATAATAAATAAATAAATGAATTAAGCAAGCATTTAATAAAAATAAAAATAAATAAATGAAGCAAGTATTTAATATAAATAAATGAATGAATGAATGAATGAATGAATGAATGAATGAAGCAAGCATTTAATAAAAATAAAATGAATAAATGAAGCAAGCTTTCATTAAACTAATAAATAAATAAATAAACGATGCAAGCTTTTATTTAACTAATAAATAAAAAACTGAATAAAGCGAACATTTAATAATTTAATAAATAAAAAAATGAAGAAAGCTTTTATTAAACAAATAAATAATAAATAAATAAATAAATAAATAAAGCGAACATTTAATAATATAATAAATAAAAAAATTAAGCAAGCTTTTATTAAACTAATAAATAAATGAAGCAAGCTTTAATTAAACTAATAAATAAAAAATAAATAAATAAAGCAAACATTTAATAGTACAATAAATAAATAAATAAATGAAGCAAGCTTTTATTAAACTAAATAAATAAATAAATAAATGAAGCAAACATTTAATAAAATAATAAATAAATGAAGTAAGCATTTAATAAAAGTACTAAATGAATGAATGAAGCAACCTTTTTATAAAAATAATAAATGAATAAACAAATAAATAAATGAATAAATGAAGCAAGCGTTTAATAAAAAAATGAAGAAAGCATTTAATAAAATAATAAATAAATAAATGAATGAAGAAAGCATTTTAATAAAAATAATAAATAAGTAAATAAATGAATGAATGAATAAGGCATTTAATAAAATAATAAATAAATAAATAAATAAATAAATAAATAAATAAATAAATAAATGAAGAAAGCATTTAATAAAAATAATAAATAAATGAATGAAGAAAGCATTGTAATTAAAATAATAAACGAATGAACCAATGATTGAATGAAGCAAGCATTTAATAAAATAAATAAATAAATAAATAAAGGAAGAAAGCATTTAATAAAAATAATGAATGAATGAATGAAGCAAGCATTAAATAAAATAATAAATAAATAAATGAATGAAGCAAGCATTTAATAAAAATATTAAATAAATAAATAAATAAAAGAAGAAAGTTTTTAATAAAAAAAATGAATGAATAAAGCAAGCTTTTATTAAATAAATTAATAAATAAATGAAACAAACATTTAATAAAAGTAATGAATAAATGAATGAATGAATAAAGCAAGCATTTAATAAAAGTAATGAATGAATGAAGCAATTTAATAAGAAATAAATACATGATTGAATTAATAAAGCAAGCATTAAATAAAAATAATGAATGAATTAATTAATTAATGAATTAATTAATTAATGATTGGAGTATTTAAGAAAAAGAAAAATATAATAAATAAATAAATTATTTTTTATTTATTTATATATTTAAAAAAAAAAAGAAAAGCGCTGCGATCTAATTTTATTCATCTTTAGGTTAAGTTTTTTTCAAAATGATTTGGGGGATTTTAATTCATTTCTATTGCAGTTCTACCAAGCAAAAAACAAGCACATAAATGAACTGTATAGACATATCATTTCATATTTGGTTCAATGCTCAACCTGGTCATTCTGCCAAACATCTTGCTTTCAGTGCATTGCATTTTCTGCAGGGTTGTGCTTGATGAGGCTTCAATATGACCGGGAAAGGACATTTAGCTTAAAAAGGAAGTTGTGTTAGAGGCCTCTAAAAATACTTAACCTTTGACCCTGAGAAATGTGGCTTTAATAAATCTATCACTGAAAGCTTTATAAACAGACACACATTACGTCACTGTTTAAATAACATAGGCCACTAATAGTTACTGTTGATATTTGTTTACCTGGTTCAGAGAATTTAGGGAAAAACTCGTAGTCTCAAACTCACTCATTCTTTCTTTAATTTTTCTTCTTTCAGTGCATGCTGTCTAGTATTTCTGTTTAAACATGCCAGGTCAGGGGAAAGTACTTGCAGATGTTGAGGACTAGATTGGACAAAAATTCATTTAAAAGCTTTGTTTTAAAACTTCAAATGAGATGTAAAAAGTTCAGAAAATTGAATGATTAAACAAAACAATTGGCTCTTGTTTATGTTTTTAAAAAATGGTAGCTTTCTAAAAACTTGTAGCATCTGCTATTTGGTCAAGGCTTGTAGTTTACCTAAAAAATTAAATCTGCTTTTAATTTAATCACTATCAATCAGTAGGCGATTTCTTCCTTCATTATGACACTGCAAAAATATCAGCTGAAGCTATGTGGACTTTGGTGATTCGTAAAGTGGAAGTAAATGAGAGTCAAAAAAAAAAAGCAAACAAATAAAAAACAAAAATACAGACAAAACAGAACGAATGTAATCAATGTAAATTCAGAGAGCCACAAGTCACTGTAGGTGTTTTTAGGACTCTTGAAGTGTCGGTAGCCATTTACTTACATTTTTTGAATCACCCAGGACCATGGTTTCAGCTTAAAATCTACTTCTGCTTTAAAATGCTTCTTGAAATAAGTTATTTTACATTTTTTGGGGTGAACGATCCCTTTAAGATGCTGAGGAAACTTCAAATGAAATCAATTCATAAATATTCTTATATTATGTTAGCAGAAAGTATTTAAAACAAAGACCACACAGTTACTTTTATATAATCATTTTCTTGATAATTACACTACCGGTCAAAAGTTAGGGGTCAGTACAAGCTTATCCTGCTCACCAAGGTTGCATTTATTTAATCATAAATACAGTACAAATAGTGTAGTGTTATTGCATTATAAAATAACTGTTCAAAAGTAGTTTATAATTTAATTTCATCATTTATTCCAGTGATTTTAATGATAAATTTCTGTAAATCACTGTAATATTTATTTATTTATTTATTTATTTATATATTTATATATTTATATATTTATATATTTATATATTTATATATTTATTATTTTTTTTTATTTCATTTTTTATTTTATTTTATTTTATTTATTATTATTATTATTAATGGTAATCGTAATAAAAGCAATAATGACTGGAATAATAATTTCATTTAAAACTACATACAATACAAATTTTTATAAATATTTAACACTTTTTTACATTAAATAAATGCTGCTTTAATGAACAGAATAATTTTCTACATTTTTTTTTTTAAACATGAAAAAAATAAAACTCACCCCAAACTTTTGACTGGTAGTGTATTTGATGTAGTGAAAAATGCAGAAGCTGAACTCTGAAAAATCTTTGTTATAAAAACTATAGAAGCTTCAGCATATTAAAGTATTTTTATTGCCTGTGTTCTGGATCCTATTGGATCCAGGTTTGCATCTCTGCTCACATGTACTTCATTAGCACTGTCTCTACTTCCAATTTATCCCAGAACGGCCAGGACCCCGTCCGCACCAGGTATACAGTTACACATCTGATCTACATTTTCTTTCAAGTCAAAGGCGTTCTATAAAACCCCTGCTAAACTGAAGGGTTCAGCGAATTTTCAGATCTGCAGAAACGCTGTGAGGAAAAAAATGTGCATGCTACATCCAAAGTCAAACGGGTGGGGAGCCGTCTATGTTTGACTGCTGCTTTTGTTTTGGAAAAGCATTAAGTCATTTGCTGGCCGACCCTGTGGCTGTAGAGTTGGTTGAAGTGGTTAACCCTGCTCTGTGGTCCTGTTGGGTTTGTGTTTATGGGGTATCTCAGCTGGTTGACATTGTTTTGTTGTACATTTCACTAGACAAATTCCCCGGTTTAAGTCAACCTACGACCTCCTTTTCCTTCCTTATTGCCTCTTGTTTGTTTGCTCTTTTGCTTTTGTATGTGTGTGTTACAGTTGGGTAAAGTGGGGTGTCTGTGGCTGTCTAACTCTAACCCCTACAGCAGTATTCTTTGTTTGTATTCCTCATACCACATATTCATATTTGTACAGGCGTGTTTTCCATTATATAAATCTTCACATACAGTATACTTAGGGCCAGACGGAATCTGTGGACATTTTTTGCTATTTTTGCAGAGTATTTTGTTAAAAATCTGCGGATTTATGCGGAATAACTTTAGGAGTATCATAACTAAAACTTAATATATGAAATAAAAAGTAATACCTTTTAAACTTTTATTTGATGTTTACAATGCAAATCCAATTAGATCCACTTTATTTGGTAAACAAAGCAAGTCTCTCACATAAAATCTGTACTAAAAGACAGAAAATAGTACTTTTACAAACTGTATTGTAAATAAATCATATGAATATTTTCATATTAGTCAATATTTTTACTGAAATTAATGTAAAAATTGAATAAATATAAATTTCCACACATTTACCAAAGTAGATAAACAGAATCAATGATGGGCTAGAAATCTGCGGAATTCTGTGCGTGCAGATTCTGTGTGGCCCATACTGTATATACTGTATAGACTTGATGGAATTGGTTAAAAATAATTTTACTTTTACATTTGCAACAAATTTTATTCTTAAGGCTAAACCCCTTAACATGTAGCATCTCATTTTCAAGGGCTCCTTACATACAACATCAAATAAACATAACAAACATGAAGCTAAGAAATAATAACATAAAATGCAGTCACAATACTCAACAGAGCAATGAAAACCCCGCTAGAATATATATATACAGCACATTCTCATACTTGTTGCTTTTAGCTTTTTGGATTTAACTTCAAAAGCATCAGTTATGCAAAGAAAACTTTAAGTTGCACTGGGGATTTATAGCCAGTGGTAATCATAAATAATTTCACTTTTTGGACAATATAAAGTACTGAGCTATACTTTAAAGAAATAGTTCATCTGAAAATGAAAATTGTGTCATTATTTACTCATCCTACTTTATGGCTTTCTTTTTCAAAGGAACTTTAAAGAAGAAAAATGACTCGTGCGCTTTAGTCCAAGCCTTCTGAAACCAATAATAGCTTTGGGTGAGAAACTGATTGAATTGTAATTTATTACTCGCTGAAAATCTTTACATCTGCCCTAGTTCTCAGCTTTCACTGGCACATTCAAAAGAGAATTAGCGCTGTCTGCTTTTTAATCAAGTTCTTCTTTTTTAGGTGACTTAAATAAATTAATTTGCTAATCAGCCTAATTTATCCACAGAGTCGATTGATCAAATAAACATCTTGAAAATGAAGATTATCAGGAAATAGCCTGTATTTTTTTAGAATATGTTGTTCACACAAAGTGATTTCAGAAGGATTATATACAGTATAACACACGTCTTACAAAATACTTTTATAAAATGTTGATAAATGATCTTTTATAGTGCTTTTGAGTGTTTTTTAACTTTGAAGAAATAAGTCATATTACAGCAATTAAGAGAGTAATGACAGAATGTTTATTTTTGAATATACTGTCCATTAAGTGCATACAACATATACATCTTTTACTCCTTTATTGTTGCTAGCAAAAAGGCAATCAGCGTTAATCAGACAGACGATTAATCCAATGGACGCTGAGGCATCATAGACCTCTCGCTGCCCGAACACCCTAGGAAATCTTATAATGCAGCCAGAGTAAATGTTTTCAGTTGCGTCCATGCCAAGTCTCCTCACTCTGTCCCCTCAGCATGTCCAAGTTGCTCTCGTTAACAGCCTCGTATTCTGTTTTTGTTGGCCCAGAACACATTTATAGTAGAAATGATGTATATATTGAAGGTGGAACCCTAGCATGTGTTCAAAAAAAGCTGCAATGTGAGAAATGGGAACGTTTACGCTGCATTTTCATGTTGATTATTTGACAATTTACGAGCTGTTCTAAAACTGTTTGGATTTGGGCTTTGAAGCGTTGCCGTGGAGTAATGTCGCCCTGTGAATCTGATGCAGTCACTCTTTTGTGATGTTCTGTAAAGACAGACCGCCCCCTCTATAAGAGACGTTTACAAACAGCTAACAATGAACTTTGTCACTAATCGTGGAATTGGAGTTGACCCTGTGCGGGATGAACTGAAGGATTAGTGAACTGAAGGAAACAGCTGTTGTGTGGTTAGCCCTGACCATAGCAAGACATCACTCTTCCAAGCACGCTGTTCGCTGGCATCGATGACTATAGGCTTTGGATTGAATAGTTTTTATTCTCGGATTCTCCAGATTGCTAATGGCATAAAAAAGCTTTCACTTTTACATTTTCCATACATTTGCATTCTACTATATGATGTATATGTTATATATACATTTTGTTATAAACTTTAAGTAGTATGAGGAGTGTGTTTGCACCAAAAAGTAAAGTAAGAGCTAAAGTATACTCATTTAATATAATTTATTTATTTACTATTTTTTTCATCACTAGGGTAGAGATTTTCAGTATTTTAGATTGTGCGAGCCCCCAAATATAATCATTCTTGTGCAAAAGAACTCATCTATACTACAGTTTTAAAGTGTCACTTTAGATTGTCTTATAAAAACTATGTATATTGTACAATTTTAATGTTATAAATAGGTCTGAAATATTTCTTCTGAAGCATTTTGTTTCCATAAAGTAATTATTTTTTGCTTTTTACAGTAGTGCATGCATTAATTCATTTACCTTTTAAATCCTATTTGTATTCATTAAATTAAATTTGTATTTATTTATTTTCATTTATTTCTTAGTTTATAGTTATATAATTTTTTTTATAAATTATTGTAATTTTAAAACAATTTCAAGTATCTTTGAGCTAATATAATTTGTAGAATTATTTAATACAATAATTTTGTTTGTTTCCATTATCAACTGTACAAGTTTTTTTTTTTTCATTTTAACACAAAAGAAGATTTTTTTTTAAGAATGTTGAAAAATGGTATCTATTCAAATCCATAGTTGGAATAAAAAGCGCTATTGAAGTCAAAGGCTACCATTTTGCAACATTCTTCAAAGTATCTTCTTTTGTGTTTAACAGAAACGCAAACAGGTTTGGATCAAGGTAAGTGATGGCAGAATTTTCATTTTCGGATGAACTGTCCTTTTGGATGCTTTATTTTAATCTTTTAATTATTTTAATCTTTAAAAAAATAAATTTTATTAAGTTTTTAGTTACTATTTTTCTATTTATTTTTACAATTAGAAAATGTTCTCCAAACATTTCATAAACCTATTAGCAATCTCTTGCTTCCCCCTTTAGGTATTTCATTCAGAAATTAGCTTTTGTTCTGCATTAGCTTTGCGTAGCATGTGTGTGATGTAAACATTGTCATCATCACCCACTTTTTACGCAACCATTCCACAAAAAATGGAAATGTTAGATATATTGTTTTTCAAAGACTTAATATGATAAACATTTTAAAAGCCTAAGTCCACTGTAAAGAATTTTGTGGAATAGAAGATTTGAATGGTAAGGTCCTGCATGGAGCCATTTATGCCAGTATGGAACTTGTATTTTTAAGAGTGTATTGACACTCACTTGGGTGAGAGGGATAAATACAACTCTAGCTTAATATATCTGTAATGCATTTGCATTGATCATAATTTCTGGAGAAAAATTGTGCAGACACTGGCTAAGGATGAAACTGTCTAGTGTGCAGGTGTCAACCTTGGGCAACATGGGGCATAGTTTTAAGGCTACTAGTTCTATATGATTAAGTATGTTGTAGTTAAACACATTTTGATTGTATGTATAGTATTTACAGTGTTTAAACTGGGAAGCCACAATGTTAGCTTATCAAAAGTGTCAAGATGGCAGATCTGTCAATTATCAAAACTTTTGTTGTGAAGCTAGCAATTCAACATGTGATTTATCTTTCAGGACTGTATACAATATGCAAAATAACATTTTGGGAGCTTATAGCTAACATCAACACAGAGGATTTAAGTTAATAGAACAAAAATAAATAATTTTAGACAATATTAAGTTTGTGAAGTCAGTTATTCACTTAAGACACAGCTCAGAAAAATCCTTACCTCGTAACTCTGTGCTCCCTGTTCCATTGGACGAGGCCCTCCACTTGTTTCTGTGTTTCCGTATTTCCTGCACTTTACAGGTGTAGTTTCCCCCATCCTCCAGTGACACATTTTTGATCAACAGACGGTAGATCTGTCCATCATTTTCTTCCCAAAGGAGAAACTTGGTCTGAGGGAAGAGCTTGCTGTAGTTGCCATAGTACTTGGCTTTCTTCATGCCCATCCTCACCACAAGATGCTCGTCTTCAGGGGTGGGGAAGTAGAGCCAGCGCAGAACTAAAACACTGCTGCTTCTCTTCTTCTGAGACACTAAGCAGGACAAAGTGATGTTGTCTCCCTCCATACACATGCTGACTGGGCCAGGCGTGACGGTCACATTTAAAGCATCACTCAGCTCTGGGAAAAAGTAGGGAGAAGAACAACAAAAAAGCTTAGATTTTTTTTAACTTTTTTTTATTTTATTAATTTTATATTGGATAGAGGCAAAGGAATTCATTTGTCCATGCTAATTGAAATATTAATGCAAAAAAGAAATGGCAAAAAATAAAACTACAACTAAAGAGTTTTCCTTTGTAAACTTCAGGACTAGTGATAATTTACTGTATTTCATGTTTCAAAAAGAAATATTTTCTTTTTATTAATTTTTGGATGTTACAATATCAATGTTTTAACTTTTAAAAGAGTAAAGAAATCAGTATTTGGTGAAATAACCACACCAATTGAAAAAAAAATAATTGTCAATGTACTGTAATTCTGAAAAAAATATTATTAAATAATATTATTAAAAGTCAGAATTATTTAAAAAAAATTATAGAATTATTTTACTCCTGTAAAAAAATATTTTATATTTTCTCCCCAATTACTGTTGAAGAGAGAGTTTTTTTTAAAACACAGTAATTCTAAACAAAATAGTTTTAATAACTCATTTCGAAGAACTGCTATTTTTTTGCCATCTTACGTATATAATATTTTACTAGATATTTTTTATTATATTAGTATTCTGGTTAAAGTGTACATGTAAGTGTACACTTTAATGTTCACTTTAAAGGCTTAACTAGGTTAATTATATTAACTAGGCTAGTTAGAGTAATTAGGCAATTAATTGTATAACAATAGTTTGCTCTGCAATCGAAAAAATTAAGGTTAATAGTATTGGCCTTAAAACGGTTTCTCCAGGAGAAAAATATTATAGGAAATATAGTGAAAGTTTCCTTACTCTGGAAACTTATTTGGGAAATATTTGTAAAAGGAAAAAAAAAATAACAGTGGGGCTAATGATTCTGACTTCAACGTCAACGATAAGTAGTGAATATTAAACAACACTGAACTGAACTCCAACACTAATAACTGGACTGACACTTTCAATTTACTATAACCTTCTATGTGAAGCTGCTTTGACACAATCTACATTGTAAAAGCGCTATACAAATAATGGTGAATTGAATTGAATTGATATACATGCAGTATATTAGCCAGTAAATCCAGAGAAACTGAATTTTCAAATGGCCTCCTCATTTTGTCCATAGCTGTTTATTTATAGAATATCTGTATCTACAGATATTTAAATGCTATCCCTCAGTTTTCTTTGCACCCGCATTGGAGATATCTTTGTTCTGGCCCGCATCCATGACCCCTTAAGGGTGTAAAATATCTGAATGCATCTGGGCTCAATATGCCCTGTCAAACAGAAACTACAGGTGGAAAACATTTGTCTGCCTTCTTGAACCAGGGGACAGAGCAGGGAACACGACAACAAGATTATATCCAGCTGTTAAAAGGCTTCGTCGTGTTTATGTTGTGTCCCAATTACTTGTGTCCCTCAGGGGTCAACTGGGGCTCTGTTTTTAATGCAAAAACCACATCACAAGAGAGATCTGCACATAAACAAAAAGCCTCAAAATAATGACGCTCAATAACTTCTTGATGTGAAGATGTGTCTTTGCTTTGTTACAACATTTCAGAATAAAGCAGTTAGACTTTTTTTGTAATATATGTTTATAGTGCAGGAGTAAAATACAGAAAGATGAGAAAAAAGTAGTTTGTTAAAGTAGTTTTAGCATGCAAAATAGTTTGATGCAGATGAACACTGCGTAAAAAGTGTGTGACAAATATGGAGTTGCTATCTGGAAAATCATCAAGTACTTTCTGAAAGCTGTTTTGCAAGTAGTTTCGTCATTGCATATTAAAAGGCCAATATAAACATCTTACCTCCAATAAATACTCTAGTCAGGAGAACTATCGCAACAGCGGAGAGCTTCATTTTGCAGACCCGTAGGCTCCATAAACCCAACTAAACGTCAAGAAAAGAAAGGAGTCCCAGGGATTTTCTCTCCTTTTCTTTCTCTTTTCTCCCTCTCACTGTGTGTAATCTGAAACAGTGCATGCTCTGTTCCCGGTTAGAAACACCCCTCTTTCCCAGTCTTTTTTTTTTTTTACCCACTCTCTTTTTCTTTCTCTATCCTGCAATCACTCCCCCTGCCAGTGAAAAATACGTAGGAAATGTCATTTCCTGTGAAAAACCTTTGGAAGTTGCACTTTTTTTTCTTCAACTGGACCTACACCATAAGAAAGTAGGACCATGCAGAAGCCAGGTTTACATCCTCATCTAAGATAATGAGTAGCCTGTCTACATCAAGCAGAAAGAATATACAGTTGTTTAAAAAATCATGAGGCCACTTCTCTGGAGACAGGAGACAAATTCTATGTTCCTCTGGATATCCTTGATTTGTTAGATATGGGTTAAAGTAAAATGTTAAAATTGTGTTCATTCTATAGTACTCGGATAGCATTTTCTCCAAATTTCAAATTTAAATTTCAAGTTTAATTTTAAGAAGATGTTTTCAAGTGTTGTTGATTTGAAAATCTGGATTATTGTACAAAATTCAGATTTTAACTTCTCTAAAGCTAAAACTTTTGTGTTCTGTTGTCTTAAAATTCAATTCATTCAATTCATGTTTATATAGCGCATTTACTATGTAGATTGTGTCAAAGCAGCTTAACAAGTTCTAGTAGACTGCCACTGTGTCAGTCCAGTTTCAAAGTTGAAGTTCAGTTTAGTTCAGTTCGGTGTGGTTTAATTTTCACTGCTAAAAGTCCAAACTCTGAAGAGCAAATCCATCAATGCGCAGCTCTACAAGTTCCAAACCAAGCAAGAAAGTGGCGAAAATGAATATTAATTTCTAAAAATACCTTTTTGTTCATTTCAAAACAGGGAAAACAATAAATGCTCTAAAATTTAACATTGGTATTTGAAATTTGGAAGACGTCTCATCAGTACTTTACAGAGAAAAAAAAACAAGTTATATTTTACTCAAACACAACCATCAATCTTGAGAAACTTTTCAAGTGGTCTCTTAATCTTTTTTGGTAATACTTTAAAATAATGGTCCATTAGTTAATGTTAGTTAATGTGTTTACGAAAATGAACAAACAATTAGTAATAAATTTGTTAGTGTATTTATTCATCTTTGTTAACATTTGTTAATGTTAAGTTTAATAACGTTACTTCATGTTAACTCACAGTGAATTAACTAATGTTAACAAGCACATTGGATTTTAATAATGCATTAGTTAATGTTGAACTACGATTAATAAATATCTTACAAGATTATTCATACTTAATGTTATAAAATACGTTAACCAATGGACCATTGTTCTAAAGTGTTACTTTAAAAAAAAAGTATATATTTTCTATATTTACCATCAATCTTGAGAAACTTTGATTTTTCAAGTGGTCTCTTGTAAAATATAACATTTTTATTTGACATTTGGAAAAAATGCCATCAGTACTTTACAGAAGAAATTTACATTTTACTCAAACGCAACCATCAATCTTGAGAAACTCTCAGAATTTTCAAGCAGTTTCTTTATTTTTTACATGCATATATTTAAAAGTCTGTATCTATTATGAAAGTGTTTAGATTGTGGTCTACTTTTATTCATCTGAACAAAAAACAAACAGAAAATCGTAATTAATCTTGATGCAAACCGATATGACTGATTTCAGTTAAAACAAAGACAATATTTAAGTTTATTCATTTGTGCATGCAATTAGAATAACTGAGTTTGTTAAGCTTTCAGGCTGCAAAAGGATCATTAAAGGACACTTGTTTTACCCCCTTTTCAAGATTTAAGATAAGTCTTTTGTGTCTCCAGAATGTGTCTGTAAAGTTTTAGCTCGAAACACCCATCAGATTATTATTATACCTTTCAGAATATTGGAATTTTCTGCTCTGAACACAAATGTAGCTGTTTTTGTTGCCTGTGCATTTAATAAAAATGAGCCTGTTCTCTCTGCTAAGATAAACAGCTATCAGATAAACAGCACAGTGACCGACATGAAGGAAGCAGATCTCACGTAACGTTTGTGAGAAATACTACACTAAGAACTTTCCCAGTGATTATTTGATGTATTTGTTGTGGAGTTAATTCAGTGAGTCACACACAATGTCATTACAAAGTTCAGGCACGCACACAACAGACACACAAACACAGTGCGCACATTTAACTTTGCACTGTTTTTGCACGACAAATGTGACAGGATACACGATAATATGCACTGCTGTATGGATATCCATTATGTTAATGTACAAAATAAACCTGATTTAAGTCCACAAATCGGGATTCAAGCATCTACTTTTATAATTGTACTGACCTGAGGCTGTGGGGATGAATTACATCGATTTTATCATCTAACTTACTTTATTACAAACATGCCCTGTTTTAAAAACATTTTAAACCTTAACTAATTCTTGATCACATTTGATGATGAATGATGATCACAGCGAGCTGAACAGATCTTTTAATCACAGTTGCTTTGCGCACGTCTTGTCTTGTTGACATGATTACACGCGTTACTACAGAAACATGTTAATACGTAGCTGTCAATCAATTCGGAGGGTGGGGAAACTGCACTCCTACGTCATGTTGCGGTGGGCCTAAAAATGGCAGGGATTTGGACCCTATTTTAACGTCAGAAAATTAAAAAAAAATATCACCCCAATATGACTGTGGACACAATTTTGTTCAAATAGCTTCCAAAAGATGATTTTCATCATAGGAGCCCCTCAGGTTTTAAAGTGTGAAAGTAGTCAATACAACTTTTTAAACACAACTATATTAAATGTAACAATAGGAATAAGCAAAGTCATACATATTTTGTTTTTAGAAAAACATACACAGTTTTTTGTGTGTGTGTGTGTGTGTGTTTGAACTATCCCTTTAAGATGTACTATTGATATATGTCTACAGTCTGCAGTTGCAGTTTTCTGTTCACAGTTCTTGTCCACCCATCTCGTGGTTTGAAGCATAATGGTTTATTGGGTAGGGTAATGTGCTGAGCTAG
Organism: Danio albolineatus; assembly: GCA_903798035.1. Lineage (NCBI taxonomy): Eukaryota > Metazoa > Chordata > Actinopteri > Cypriniformes > Danionidae > Danio > Danio albolineatus. The sequence goes on from CAIGQQ010037872.1 coordinate 4,421,879, forward strand.
TGGTTTCTCCTACTGAGAACGGCTGCCAAGAGGAGTTGAATTACACAATGTGCTTATATATAGCAACAGAGTATAGGACTACTGCTTAACACGTGTCGTGCCAGTGTAATACTTCAGCTTTTATCTTTTACTCTGTATTGCTTGAAAAAAAATCTAAACTTTGTACTCACTGGATAAAGAATGAATTGAAAGCATATACATAACATGCTGTAATATGCTGTCTGGAGACGAGGCCTGTTGTGAATTTCACGGCCTAAAATAATATAAGAAACATGAACTCGATCAACAAACCACATGGGCATGAAAATGCAAGTATTACAAAACGTTGACATGATGGAATCAGGCAGTCTGTACATAAATCAGATGTTTTCCATCATTCTACGCACACAAGCCACATCATCAGAGTCTCGACAGTCTAAACAAGTAGGAATTTCTGTATATAAACAATTCTCTAAAAATGCTGCTAGTTATCTTTCAGGACTGCCTCTAACTTACAAGAAAGAAATAAGGGCTGAATTTCACAGCTTTGGCTACAATGATAATAGAGCACTACCACAGTTTTACTTCTTTGGATAACTTTATTAGCTGTTTTATTAGGTGTTAACCAGCCAATCATATGGCTGAATTTAGGCACAAAGATGTGATTGAGGTGATCTGCTGATTCAAACCCGCATTAGAACGAGGAAGAAAGGTGATTTAATAACTTTGAATGTGGCATGGTTCCTGGTGCCAGACTGGCTGGTCTGAGTATTTCAGAAACTGCTGATCTAGTGGGATTCGCATGCACAACATTAGGGTTTATGAGGGAATGGTCTGAAAAAGAGAAAATATACAGACACCACCAGTCGTTGGGCTAAAAATGCCCTAATAGAGGTCAGAGGTGAATGGCCAGACTGGGTTGAGCTTATACAAGGGCTACAGTGATTTAAATTACAACTCATGTCTGCAGAATAGCACCTCTGAACACGGATTACTCAGTATTTCAATATATGAATCAAATGGGGCCAATATTCCCCTGGCAAAGATGCACTTAACAATGTAACCACTGACTGTATGTATTTTGACTTTGTACTTGTGGGGGTTTAAACATTGCATTATCAGCTTGTATGTTTAATTCATGGTGCAGCATTTTGCAAAACATACAGGCTACATGTCACTAATTAACTTAAACAAAATTGGTTCCCTCATCATATTGGAAATGTAAAATCAATTTGAGTGCACTGTATTGTGAAATACATCAATTAATAATCATTTGGTTATCATGATTTTCCATGCACACTTAGTGTTATTTCTGCAGTAGATAGTGTATGCTATGTTGTAATGCTGTATTAAACAGCTTTAGACAGTTTTGCAACAGTATTGGCAATAGTTATAATAGTATTTTGCAAAACACCTGTTTTTTTGTTTTGTTTTTTTAATGAAGAGTTAATCAGGAGGATGCAAATGCAAGAGGAACTCAACACTTTGTAAAATAACTACATGCCATATTCATTCCTGCTATCAGGACTCTACACTGACTCCATGTGGCTACAACACAGAAGATGCCAGATCTTTTCATACAGCTACACAAATGCAAATGTATATATATGGTGGGTATAGTTTATGAAGATATAAAATGACTTACTTTGTTAACAGTATTCAATTTTACAGAAAGGTCCCAATTGGATGTGAGCTCACTAAATAAAAAGGTTGAACGGTTATCATTTATTTCATGTTACCCTTGTAGATAACGTAAGACACAGTGATTCTTTCACTTATTCAATTACAGTTTAAGACATTGCCCACCCGCAGACATGACTCCTGCAGCGAAATCATGCATTTCATATCAGAGTAGATTAAAAGGGCTCATGGAGAGAAGCTCTCAGTCAATCAGTAAGTGGCTTGTTAATGTAATACACGAGTCAGCGGGAGAGATGGCACAGGAACGCATCACATCAACAACATCTTAGCTAGCACAAAACCTCAGGGTCCGGCCTCGACTATAGACATCTCTGACATGGTCAGTGTTGGCTACAGTAAGGTGCTCGGCGTCCAACGTCCACAGATGCCTCTTAAAGTTTTTAATGGGAGCGGAGGATCAGGGGAAATCAAAAGGAGATGCTTTCTCATATCTCTGGTATATGTAGCATCTCGAGGGAGCTCTTGTTAAACTCATTTGGGCCACTCGCAAGGCAACAAAGCAACGCAAAGACACCCTTCCATTAAATCACTCGCTCAGTTTGTTTGTTTATTGGCTCTGCCATTAGGGCAAATTATTCTCAGTTAATTGGTTTTATAATTATACCACTGGATATGCAGAAGACCAGCGTTGTGGCACTCTAAAAAACACCCAGTGTGGAAATGGGACGGTTTAATGACCTAGATTATTTACATATTATAGCCTGTTGCCGTTTCCCACTGGCCTTCCAGAATCAGTAAACCTTGACGTTCATTTCTGGGATTAAAACTCTTGAATCATGATCTTTGGATGTCAGTGACCATGTGCTAGATTAGAACAAGTTTGATTAGCTGTGAACTACTGTATTGCTGTAGCCAGCCTTTAATTGAATTAATCAAAGAAAGTGTCGTATATCAAAGTGTTTTGTCACTCAGGACTGAGTTTTTTTCTCTTGAAAAGGCATGTAAGGGAATATCTATTGACATTTTCATTGGAATGACTGTGGGGTTTTAATAAAAAGAGACAGAGCGAGCCCCTCAGGAGGGACTCATTTAGCTCAAGCTTTATTCAGATGGGGGCGGTGGCTGATTAAGTCACAGACCAGCTAATATCCCTGATACAATCAATATCCGAGAACATTACAGGCGCCATAAGAAGGGCTATGCGTTATTTTCTCTCAGAGGCATTTTGTAAATGAGCCGGGGAACAGTGACGTAGTCTAATATTTGATGGCTTAAGTACTTTCAGTTAGTGTAATTACTGACTGTGTTAATTATTTGCCTTCGATAACAAAACAAGAAATTTTCATCTCTAAGATTATTGTGTGGACTTAAAATAGCCACAGAATACAGTTTCCCCATCTAGATAGATAGTCTTACCCCCAACTTATGCCATTGGTTGTGGCAAAGATGCTATTTTGTGCTATATATACTTTCATAATTTAGTTCCCACACACTTATTAGTAGTGTTGGTTCTACTAGAAAAACCAGGGAGATAAATATTGAATAACATTTATTTAATGAGTATTATATGACAAAAGTATTATTTAACAATAGGACTTCTTTGGCAGAGGCCCCATCTGTAGCTTGAATCGGAAGCTTGTTGATCCAGCAATGACTGCTGAGGACGAAGGCAGGGGTGGAGCCTACCCCCTGGACGGGGCCAACCTGGTGGTGGTGGGGAGAATGTTGGTTGAACGTCTGCAGTAGTATCTGCAGCAACCAAATGAATGAAATGAATGAATTGCTTGTATATTCCTTGTGTCTCGTGGCTATTGAAGGAACTGATTGTGATTATTGAAATGACATTAGATCCTCTTGTTAGGACTACCATTAAAATGTACATTTCCAGAAAAAAGTCTTTAAGTGCTGTAAGCTCTGAACCAAATCAACTAAATATGAAGTAAAACACACTGCAAACTGAACTAAATGAAGTAGCAAGTTATATAAATATCAGGCAAAAAAGGCAAAGAATCTATGTATTTAAATACAATGCCTTGGCACAGTAGTTTTAAAGATCTTTTTGGCATGCTCTGATTGGTACAGTTATCTATAGAGCATCATGGGTAATGTAGTTTTTGTTTGGTGCAAATTCCAATATTACACTTTATTGACGATTGTTTTAAACAAGAACTTGAAATAAGGAACAGATGGGTTCAAGAAAAGCATACACCATTGATTAACAACCTCTGAGCCCACAAGAGATCTGTCTTTAAAGCTTTATTAGTTTTGTAAAAATCAATTTCCAAATGGAGGAAATAAATGGAGCTTTTACTTCAGGAGCCAGACTGTTGCACTTTATTTGCCTGCAGTCAACACAATGCAAATTAAACTGAAATAGGACTTTTAACATTGATAACAGGCTCTGAGGCCATTCACAACTGTTGTAACTGGAGCTAACTGTAACTGGTTTACTCCACTGCCCTTTATAACGGTTTAAAATAGACATCTGCATTGACAGATATTTTTAGCTAAAAATAAAGAGTCTTAATACCTTGATAACAACTCTGCATTTGCAGCTGTGCAACAATAAACGGAGTGTATTAAAAGAGAACTGGTATTTGGTCCTTGATAAAGTATTCAGATACGTTTGACAAGCAGAGAGTCTGTAATTGCAGTACGATCCCATAAATGTCACAAGGGGTGATTCACAGAGGGAATGGCCAGTGTTTGGAAGAGACCATTCTGACCTGTTATGGGGTTCAGCACCTACCTGATCCTTCAGGACCAAACATACACATGTAATATAATCAGAGTTTTTACAAGAGTGCAGGATACTCCCCTGAGCCCCCTTAAATCTTGTCATAGTGACAGTTACTGCTGAAATCCCTGACATGGAATACTGTGCATGTTTTTTGCACTCAAATAAATAAATCAGCAATGCTTAAAATTTATTATTTATTTAAATTTATTACTTTTTTGTGTTAGAACTTTCTGCATTTCCAATTAGGATTATTTTTCTTTATATTTACTTGTCATGGCAAGACACTCATTTGTTAACATTACATTACATGTATGCGTCTGGCAAATGATTTAATCATTTTTTTAATCTAAAGCAGCTTTAGATTGCCCCCCCTCATCATGCACTCCTGAGTATGTTCCATACAGGTGAGTGGGCTTAACAAACCACCTGTAGAAAAGACACCCTCTCATCTGCCTTACTTTTGCAACAGGTTGCACATTTGCACTATAGACACTTTCTTAATCACTCCATGTCTCGGAAACATTGTGCTTCATACAGGTGAGTGGGTTTAACAAACCACCTGTAGAAACACTCTTCTCTCTTATGTAGGCATAGGACGCTAACTGTTTTCAAGGTATACCATGGTTTGTAAAAGTCAAGGTTTTTAAACTGTCTTAATTTTCTGCTATACCGTTCCTAAGGTATGTGTAAGATTTATTTACTCCTTTTTTTCAGGACAACGGTATCTCCAGCAGAAAAGATATCCAAAGATGTTGTTTTAAATTGTAAAGAAATCTGTGTTTTTGAAATTAATGAAGACAGCAGAAGTCAATGACTCATTTAAATGATTTAGCCTGACATGTTTACTGCTTCAAAATATTTTAAATGTTTCTCAAAATAAAATATATTGAGTTTAAAGGGAAAAAGTTTTGTTTTTTACCCAGACATTTAAATATAATATATTTTAGAGCATTAAACACAACAAACAAACAAACCGTGATTTTTTTTATTTTATCCAAGGTTATCATACCATTAGAATCTTATACCGGCCCATGTCTACTCTTATGCACCTGACACTTATCTAAACTCCATCTTACAAGATCTTAATAAGGAAAACTATGTTTACTATAAATGTACCACAATCATGTTGCACTGCTTTCTTCAAAATTAAATAACTCCTTTGCACAATATAAACATTAAATACCTCTTTTGCACAATATTCACCTTTAATACCTCTCTTGCACAATATCCTACACAACATTGTTCAGTCTCATATAAAAGTACTTGAATAGCCTGCCTTATGTGTATAGTTAAGTATCGTATAGTATATGTTTTTTTTTTTTATTAATTAATTTATGTAGCACGGTTGTTCTGCAGGACACGGCAATTCATTCCTCGTACACACATGTAGCGGAATGACAATAAAGCTCGACCTGAATTGACTTGACTTGACGACTTGATTTGATTTGATTTGACTTGACTTGAATTAAAGGTACACATTTTATCAGTCCTTGCTTTCTCTTGGAATCAAACCCAAAATCTTGGCGATGCTAATATCATGCTCAACTAGTAGGATAGTCCTGCCCCAAAACTCACACTGTTGCTGTTTTGGGTTACTCCAAGTGCTTATGTGCTTATTCTGTATCAAACAAAAGTGTTATTTGTTGTATGTATATGCAAATTAAACAAACAACAAAAAACTGAGGGAATAAGTTTTTTTTTGCAATCATTACTTAGAAAAAATATCGCTGTGTAAAGCAAAATGCCTTTTTCATGATCAAAAATAAATGCAATTTTGCAAAAATACACCCACTCACTTTCCTTTAGCTTATTCTCTGCTTTATCAGGAGTTGCCACAGTGGAATGAACCACCACTGCAAACATTAATACAACAATTACATAAAAAAAGATTTCTAATACTGTATTAATACTGTAACTGTGTTCTCAGCTGTCAGGATCATGTTGTTTTGGTCATAACATGTCATCTTGTTCAGCTGAGGATAACGAATGGCTCTGTATCAGACAGTGCTGTAAACTGCAGCTGGTAGTGGTGAGGAAGCAGTGAGCGAGAGTGCTCTTAGCAACAGAGCTCTAAAGAGGAGCGAGGGCGGCCCTGCCGCTCCATATGTGAGTGTCCATCATATTTACACACCAGGCCCTCTGCAGCAGCCAAGACTCCTGGGAAAGAGCTCACTGCACCCATGTCCTATTATAGCAGTGGCTGGCTGCAAAGTTAAGACTGGGGTGAGACTGCTTGACATCAGGGGTACATTCGAAAATGGATCGACAGAAGGGGAGGAGCTGGCTCCAAAAGTACCCTTCCTATTGTGACCCATTTATTTAACTTTTTATTAAGATAAATGACAGCAGAGATTTTGCTGGTTATACAATTTTCATAACTGGCAATAACTGGCCTATTTTTCATATTATGCTCAATTGCAAATTTGAATGAAAAGAAAATTCAGAATGGAAAAACCAATGGACTTGTTTAACTCATGAAATCCCAAGGAGGGGTTGCATATCATCTGTTGAACTGTTCAAAGCACAGTTCAGCCAAAAGAAGTGGGTGACACTTGCTAGTGAAGCAACAAGCTATTTTTACACCATGGGCATATGTTCATCTGGATAGATACATGCTGTCTACCACAACAACAACCTCACAAGTGGATACATGTTAAGCTACAAAACAACGGACATTTGTTTTTCTTTTGGCATTAGACGTTTCACTTTTTCAATTTTGACTATTGAAGTTTGGCACGGCACAACAGAATTACAGAATTTTTTCCCATCTGCTTGACACTTGACACCACATGGTTATTCCAATATGTGAGCTGCCTCAAGCCATCGTACCGTGTTTCCAGCTCTATCGTCTCTGCTTGATTCCACTGCTGTTCCAGTGTGTTTCTCCTTCTGAACTTTTTGCACAAAGTGGCCTTTACCTTTGCATTGTCAACTTAAGGAGAGCTCAGAAAACAAGGCATTGCAGAGAAACTTTTTGATGCTGTTAGCCACATATAGTATGCTGCGAGTAAGGATTGGCTTCTTTCTGAAGCACAAGATCTACTTTCTCCACTGAAAAATGAGATATAAGAGCAAAAGGTAAGAATAGACTTATCCTCAATGTTTATATTATTATAATATGGCTTAAAGACATGCAATACAGAATGTGTTTTATGTATTATTATTTGTGTATATAGGTTCCTTTATTACAAAATACACTATATTTTAATCAGGAAATGATATTGCTATGCTAAACAGGTCCAATAATTACCTATCTAATTACCTTACTTATCTAATTGTCTACTATAAAACCATGATGGATTCAAGTTCATTTACTTATTGTGCTTTAATAAAAAATTAAAAACAAGTGCAACCTAATCTAAGCTGTAATTTAGGATTATGCCATTTCAAAAATTCTAATATAACTCTAATCTGAAACTTGGTTTATTGCTAAACTGAATATTAAGAGGTATAGATTTCAATAGCTCTGATAAATTGGGACAGGTAGGACCAGGAATAAATGTTATATAAACTGTAAAATTTTGTGTCCAACAAATATCATATTTAGTCATAGTTAATAAAAAGTTGTCAATAAGCAATGCATGCTGTGTAAATATCAAATCATCAGGAGAATGTATTTTAACCTGCTTTCGGATTTGTAAACAATAAATTTAGGGAGGGTATTAATATGTATTCCCCAGCAATCAGCACAAAATAAAAAAAAATTAAAGGTAAATTTTTCATTTTTATTTATTTGTTATTATTTGCATTATTTATTATATATGCATTTAATTATTTGTTTTAAAATGAACAGTTCTTGATTTTAACAGTTAACTTCAAAAGAAACAAAAAAGTTACAACCCAACAAACCAGTGATTCTTTTAACTTAATTAAGCATTTCAATTAGTAATTAGTTTGATATAATGTTAACAAATGAGAAATGCTTAAACCAATTTTTTTTCAAAGCTGTAATTGAATACGACAATAAAAAATACAAAAAAATTTAGAACATATTGAACACAAAATCATAACAAAATGGAAAATATAAACTAATTCAAACTAATACAAAAATCTAAATTACAATAATAATTATTATGATAATAAGAAAATATATAGACAATAAAAAATAATGCTGGAACCTAACAATTTACTATGCTACCAATACCATCTCAAGGCCATGGAAAGTGTTTTCTAATGGGCCCTATTTTAGTGTTTAAGCAAGTGTTTAAGAATTCTAGTATATGATCCTGTGTAAGAATGGGAAGCAGTTTCCTTCTCTAAATATAACTCACGTGATATAAATCTGCAGTATGTAAGGCAACGGTGTGGCTCAACTCACATATGATCAGATTAAAAGGTCAAACATCTGAACATTGTTTGGATGTCATACTTGATAATAAATTGTTCAGTAGACATCTGAATCCCTCACCAGGAGTAGTCTGATTTCTGAGAAATACAGTGAACAGAAGGTTTTTGACATCTTTGCTACTGTTGCAGGAAAGGACGGCATTTTGATCACCTTTTAGAAGGTGAACTACTTAAATGCAAGACACCCCGTGTCAGCCACCTCCAAGACTGACAGGGACAACTGCACCCTGTCCATGAGAGTGAGCACTTGAAATGAGCTTGCTGGAAAAGTGCCACACAGGCCAGCGGGGAAGCATGCAGGGCCACCGTAAATACTCAGATGGCTTCAGTGACACATCCAGCTGCGGCAGCTTTATGGATGACACGGACAGGGAGGTCAGCAACCTCACCGATCGTGCCTTCAGGAGCCTGTGCATTGGAGAAGAGGCCATTTACAATGACTCGGAATTCTCTTCATCTCCTACCGAACGACATAAAGCATTTGCAGAGGAAACCCAACAAAAAACAGTATCCCATGAGACATTTTCATACAGCATTCAGAAATATGGGGAGACAGAAGTACAGCCTGAGATGGCCTCAACATTCCAGCATTCCTATGTAGATGTAACCCATCAGGAACAGGCTTTCAGAGAAGGAAGCTTGCCTTACATGAACAATGGCTCCAATGAGGTGACGTGGCAGCAGGGCCGGAGCTCATCCAGAGTGTCATCTCTAATCAAAGCCTTTAGTGCAGGGGAGTGTTACCGTGACAGTGGGACATGTGACATTATTCTGGCAAGGGATAGGTACAGAGACTTTGGCAGTGAATCATGGGACAAATCAGCTTTGCTGAGCATCCAGAGGGAACTCTCTGACTTCTCAGAAAACCATCAGAATTTTAAGCTGGGCTCTTTTCAGTCTTACAGAAACAATTTTTATGCATCTGAAATGGCTAGTGCAGTGGGCCAGATGGACACAACTGTCCTGATGAAAACTTCGAAAAGTAAGTTAGCAATAAACTCCACAAACTGTTTTTTCCATAGTGAATTCAGTCCCTTCCAGCTGTGGGAAGAATACAACAGGTTCCCCTTCGAAAGTACAAATGCGTCAGGGTTTATGTCAGCTAATGAATTCCCAAGGTGGTATGATTCTCCCATGTACAAAGAGCTTAAAGACAACCACAGAACTCCTAACTCTCTGTGCGAAAGTAGGCGCTTAAGTCAGAGACAAATTCAGGATGTTGTGGCTAGTCAGCGATCCATGTCCACGGTCATCCAGAAAGCCTCTGCAATTGAGAAAAGGTGTGAATCTGAGATAGCATCCCACTACCCACCCTGGAAGAAAAACAACAACTTTGTAAGGAACAAACCAGTCAACCGGCCCTCCACGGTCTCACCTTCTAATGAGAGGACATGCAGACCGGATTCAAGCTTATTTAGCAAAAGCAGAGTTACACATGAGATAGTGGTTGAAAGCGCCCTGCCTAGCAGTGTGACGCCATTCAGTATCACTCAGCTTCTCACACCGGTCATTCACACGAGACAAGAAACAGAGACGTCTGAGATCCTGCAGTTTGCACACACTCCCTCTGTTTCTGATTATTCCTCACAGAGTGAAGCTGACCCTAAACTTCAGACTGATGTCAAACATCTGCGTGACAGCTACAAATCCAAAGCTTCGAGTCTTCTGTTCAACCTCAAAGACAATCGAAAAAGAGTCAAGAGTACATATAGTCCCACTAGATTTAAAGGGCTAGAAATAACAGACAGAAATAAGGAGACCTCAAAGCAAGAGGGCCGGGAATCCAGATTTTCAGATATACTTGTATCCCAAGAAACTGCTCATGAGAATTTGTCTGGAACGGATGCACGGGCCTCATGCAACTCAATCCGAGAGCCCAGTGCAGCCCCTAACACCCTTAAAGATTATACTGATGGCTTTGGATCATATGATAATTTGACATTAACTTCACCTCAAATTCAGGAAAGAGTCACTAATTACAAACCAGTTCATGGAAGTTCAGAGGGTCACTCTCCCAGCAGAGATTCGCTGGCTAACGTAGGGCTCTCAACACACAATTTATCATCACAGTATAAAAGCTCTCTGACTTCAGAAGGTCAATTAAAAGACCTCAACTGTACTTTTAGTCCTGCAAGGCCAGAAATAGCAAACATGCTTCCAAAGGCTTACCCTGCAACACATTCTCTCCCAGCTCAGACACCAGAGCAGTACGGCCGAAGTGATAAATTGTGTCAAAATGATGTACAACAAAGAAAGGATTTTGGAAGAAAAACTTTTAATGACTATAGCCAAAATGAGGGTGTTAAAGACAGATGTCCATGGGACAAGTTTAGTTCTGTCAAGGAAAGAGACAACCGATCTGAATCAGGGCCATTTAGAGGAGAAATAGCAGCTCTGATTGAGATGGACAAACAGAGGAAGGCCACTGCCAAGCAATATTCTGCCACTGATAATTATTCTGTCCGAAAGGAAACTTATATGCAAAAAGTGAATGAAGACATTAAACTCGGTCGACTTTCAAAGGAGGAAGCTATAGAGGCCAGAGAAGACACTATATCACCCAGGAAAACATCTTACAGTGACAATCATTTAAATACATTTTCAAAGCACACTGAATCATACGGAATATTAAAAAATCAGAATATAACACATCCTCTAAAAGAAGTCTATTGTGGTTTAGAAAGCCTTAATGTACCAAATGATCTTGTTAAAGCACCAGAACAAAATTCTAACAGTATTGCAATGCAAAAGACATTTGATCAGAGAGTGTATGCACCTTTACAAGACCATAAAGCCCAAAAGAATGAAGATCTGTACTCTTATCAGCCATATAAGTATGAGCGTAACAAACAGTGGCACATGGCGACAAGTGAAGACAGACACACCAAGGAAAGCATGTGGATGCAAAAACAATTGGAGAAAATGGAACAAACTGGTGCCAATAGTTATAATATTTCTAATACATTGCCAAGTACAACAGAGTTTATTACCAGCAATGGTGCTCCAAATCCCGCGTTACAGGATAAAGATTCAGTCTCATCAACTGACACCTTAGATCAAAATAACACGAGTAAACAAGACAGGTTCAGCATTAATGATATTCTTGCCATCAGAGATAACGAGCAGGCAAGAAGACTAAAGGATAAACCGTTTATTATTTCTAAATCAGAAAATTCACAAAATCAAGTTCAATTTGAGGCAGCTGAAAAACTCACCACAACAGATCTTGTAAAGGCGCAAGAAGAACAAGGCTACAAAGTGCAGGACGTTATAAGTCCATCACCTGGCTATATTAGAAAGGAATTCCACAATACAGATGCAACAAATATTAACAATGACAAAAAAGATAAAATAATGAGTAAAGACTTTGATAAGGTTACAACAAGAGCAGTGTCTTGCAAAGAAAGAGGCCAAAGCAAACAAGAAATACTGACGTCGAAATTGAAAGCACATGCTCAAAAGGAAATATCAGCAATTAAAGAAAAGGGACTTGCCAAACAAGGAATTCTTGCGAGAAACGCAACAAAACCAAGTGTGACGATCAATAACGATGGCCAAGAAGGTCATTCAATTAAGAAGGAAATCACAGCAGACAAGCTAAATCACCTGTTTCAAGATATCACTTATTCCAGTGTAACCCAGTACAAAGAACAAAATAAAACACAAGACGATCATCTCAAGAATGAATCACCACCATTAACAGAGAAGCAACCTCTAAATGTTGAAGATAATCAGAAATCAGCTCTTGAAATGAGGAACGAGAAAGTACAGTGTATACCTTTGGCTGAAGAAAGTCAAAATGACAAACATCCAGCTGATGATAAAGTTTTGATTAAAGAAACACTTTCTCATCTAGAAGGTACAATAGTGTCAGATATAAGAAGTAACGTCCAGAAAGACTACCAGCAATCCAAAATCTCAGAAGATAAGGAAATGAGTGAAACAAGATTGGAGGATATAAACACTAACAAAGAATCTGTGAAACAGAGCCACGAGTTGATGTCAGGTCATATGACAGCTGCACTCAAGACTGAGAAATGCTCATCCCAAAATTCACCAGTAGTCTATAAGGAAAAACAAACATTTCAACATGATCAGAAAGAAAATTTGTATGGAAGTAGCAAAAGTAAAAATACTGAAAAAGCTTCAACTAAACCTGCTGATACAGCCAAAAAAGATTTTACAAGCACAGAGGCTTCAAAATCCAACAGCAGTTTGAACGAAAATGACCTTTTGGGATTGGAGAGAAACGCGCCAAGAGTTGAGGAACTTAATGTACATCATAAAAGCAAGATTGATGCTGCAGTGGAGCAACCTAAAATTGAACCAATCAAAAATAGCTCAGAGATTTCATCTAGTCAACTGACATCCTCATCAAGTGACATGAAGTTTAAAAATGGAATTCCACCTGCTAAACCACTAATGGAATCTGCCAAATCAGAGCTCACCTCAAACCTTCAAACCATTACATTAAGTGCAGATGTAGAGCAGCTTGTAAATAGAACGTATAAACATAATTCTGGGGTCAGTTCAGATTCAGAGGCACCATCGATGGAAATTACAGCCAAAGTCAAATCTATGCCAATAAACAATCCAGCTGCAGAAAGAATCAAGGAGCCAGAAACACTCAAATGTATTAATAATAAAAATGGACAAGCATTAATGATCAAAAACAATACAACACAGGAAAATGTTTTATTTAACCAACAAAACAATCCATCACAAGGAAAGACTAAAGAAAGTACCACTGCAAACCAAATAAAGGACAATCAGTCAAAACTAGGAACAAGTAAAGAATCCCTAACACAAATGGCATCAGTTAAAGCAAAAGAAAACAGTTTACAAAAAGAACTCCATCAAGATGATGAAAATAAAAAATCTCTGCTATGTTTCAATAATGAAGATAAACAAGCGTTAATAATCAGAAACAATAAAACAAAGGAAAATATTGTGGATAACCAACAAAGCAATGCATCACAAGGAAAGTCTCCAGAAACTACCACTGCAAACCAAATGGTGGATAATCGGTCAAAACCAGGATCAGATAAGGAATCTCTAAAACACAAGACATCATCTAAAGCAAAAGAAAACTGTGAGCAAAGCAAACTCCAAAGAGATGAAGAAATTACAAAGTCTCTGCTATGTTTCAATAATGAAGATGGTCAAGCATTAAATATCAAAACCATTAAAACAAAGGTAGATGTTTTGCATAACCAACAAAACAGTGCATCACAAGGAAAGGCTGTAGAAACTACCTCTGCAGACCAAAGGATGGACAGTCGGTCAAAACTTGGAACAAGTAAAGAATCCTTAACACAAATGACATCAGTTAAAACAAAAGAAAACTGCGAGCAAAAAGAACTCAATCAAGATGATGAAAATACAAAGTCTCTGCTATGTTTCAATAATGAAGATGGACAAGCATTAATGATCAAAAACATTAAAACAAAAGAAGATGTTTTGCATAACCAACAAAACAGTGCATCACAAGAAAAGGCTGTAGAAAGTATTAATATAAACAAAAAGATGGACAGTCGGCCAAATTTTGGAACAAGTAAAAATTCACTAACACAAATGACATCAGTTAAAGCAAAAGAAAACTGTGATCAAAAAGATCTCCATCAAGATGATGGGAATAAAAAGTCTTTGCTTTGTTTCAATAGTGAAGATGGACAAACATTAAATATTAAAAACATTAAAACAAAGAAAGAGGTTGTGCATAACCAACAAAACAGTGCATCACAAAGAAAGGCTGTAGAAACTACCACTGCAAACCAAAGATTGGACAGTCAGTCAAAACTAGGAACAAGTAAAGAATCCTTAACACAAATGACATCAGTTAAATCGAAAGAAAACTCTGAGCAAAAAGAACTCAATCAAAATGATGAAAATACAAAGTCTGTACTATGTTTCAATAATGAAGATGGACAAGCATTAATGATCAAAAACATTAAAACAAAGGACAGTGTTTTGGACAACCAACAAAAGAACGCATCACAAGGACAGGCTGTAGAAACTATCATTGCAAACAAAAGGAGGGACAGTCTGTCAAAACTAGGAACAAGTAAAGAATCCCAAACACAAATGGCATCAGTTAAATCAAAAGAACACTGTGAGCGAAAACATCTCCATCAAGATGGTGAAAATACAAAGTCTTTGCCACATTTCAATAAGGAAGGTGGACAAGCATTAATAATCAAAGATAATAAAACAAAGCAAAATATTGTGGATAATCAACAAAGCAATGAATCTAAAGGAAAGTCTCTAGAAATTGCCACTGCAAACCAAATGGTGGACAGTCGGCCCAAACCAGGATCAGATAAGGAGTTATTAAAACACAAGAAATCAGCTATAGCTAAGGAAAAAAGTGATCAAAAGGAACGTCATCAAGATGAAGAAAATACAAAGAGTCTGCTGTCGTTTGATAAAAATGAACTTCCTAAAAACCAAAACATGTCCAGAATAAAAGATGCTTCAGCAACTGTAAGTAACAGTCAACAGAGTGAGAAAAGGCCAAAAAATGCAAGGCCAAAACAAAAAGAACTTCCTAGACCATTAGAAATATCACAAGAGAACAACAATCACAAGTCCACAAAAGAGTCTCCAGAATTTAATTCAAGCAATTCTGAACCCCAAAAAGCTAAAAATAAACTAGAACCAAGTGTTTCATCCCGACATAAAGTAAAACTAGATGAGGGTGCAACTCAGAAGGACAATAAACAGCCTGTTTCAACACAGAATGAAGAATCTACAGCAGATGATTCAAACTTCGTTCTTACACCTAGCAAAGTGGAGTCTGTAGAGGAGCCGATGATTTACAACATTTGTGTGTCAAGCAAAACGGAAGCAGCCTCAGATGATGAACCCATGATCTACACTATATGTGTGTCAAGTAAGTGTCATATTGATGAGCAACAAAATTCAGTCAAACAAGAAGAGGAGAGTTCTGCTGGAACTGAAAGACGTGTGAAGGATGATAGCTTTAATATTAAAAATGACAGAGCAGAAAATAAGCCCGAGGTTGATCGCAGAAAGACTGAAGTGTCTTTAAATGTTGAAGCAAAAGAAGACAAGATTGGAAAGTGTGAACCGACTGCAACTATGGATAAGTCAAATGTCATGGGAAGGATCACTACATCATATGAGGACCTCTTAGCTAAATATGGGCTTCCGGCTAGTGATTACCACGGTCATCTCATCTCAAAACGTACACAGGAAGAAAGAGAGAGAAAAGAAAAGGAGGATCCTGAAACTCACCTCTCAAGCAAAGCAATAAAACATGGTATTGCCAAACCTGTGGAACCCAAAGAGAAAAGCGCAGATAATAAACAAACACATTCACATCACTCAAGGCAAGCTTCAAGTCATAAGACGTCTATTATTGGTCAACCTTTAATGGAAGCTGAGGGAAAAATCAAGCCATTTCAACACTGTGATATCCCTTCAATAACTAGTTCAAATGAAATCACTGAAAAGCAGAAGTGTTCAGGAAACAGTATGCCAAGCCTTGGCCATTCTACAAATGATACCACCCTAATACCAAAAGGTATAAATAAACATGTTGAACAAGACAGAGATACACAAAATATTGAACCATCAAGTCGGAGTAGAGGAAGTGATATTCAATCGAAGGAAAAGAAAGTTGAAGAGCAAGAGAGAAACAGTGAGAAAGTGCAAAGTATGAAAAAGACAGGAAACAATATTGATGTCGTATCTAATTCTACAAAGTCCACAACAAAATCAGAGAATGAATCCCTAACGGCTAAACAATCTGTAATGTGTGAATCAACAAAAGCAACAAAATCTGATGTTATAAAAACATCTATTTCTAACACATCCTTGACAAAGGACACAGCCAACCCCCAACTCACTGAAAGTAAAATTCCCAGGACAATACCCCAAGCGGAAAAGAAGCTCGAAGAGATGGAAGGTAAAGAGAAAATGTTTAATCACACTGATACATTAATGCTACATCAGAATAAAATACAAAGAAGAGAAACGTTAAATTCAGAAGATCAGAAAAGTATTCATGAGACAAAACTTCAGGATTCTATAAAGGCTTTGAAACAAGAACCTGTCTCACACCAAGATGTCCAAACTCTGCAAAACAATGGAAAGGGGAATTTGGAGGTGAAAAGGTCACAAGAGAAGTTACAAGTTGAACTGAACAAGAGTCATGAAATTCCAAACAAGATGAAGATGGTTTCAAAAGATGGCGCTGCAACACATGTTAATAATTACAAGGATCAAGTTAGCAGTATTGGTGAGGATGTGTGTACTGTTGTAAAACAAGACCAGGCCTCTTTTGAAGCCCCAAAAATTCACTTAGAGGACATAAAAGTGTCTACAGAGGAAGTGTCATCAAACAAAGAATTCATGGTAGGCCACAAAAGCCAACATGAAGTGATAAAGGGGAAAACTCTAGAAGGAAAGAAAGGAGCTGTCGTGGCTGAATGTGTGGGTGAAAAAGACTTTGCAGAGCAAAAGAGGTTGCCAATAAAGACCCTTACAGCCCAAAATGAACCCAAAAATGTGGACATTATAGGCGAAACAGCACCCAAACCACTTAAAAGAAATTGTCCCAGTGAATCAGAAAAGCCAGAAATTAATCTGCAAACTGAATCAGTTCAGTCTCGAGATATAAAAGTCTGCGATGATAAACAAACTGCACTGAATAGTGATGAAATGAGGAAAGAACAGCCTGTATTAAATCAGAATGGACAAAAGGATGGTAATTTGAAAGTTCGAAATGAAAACAGAAGCAGTCTCGAAGGAAAGCAAGTAAAACATATTGAAGCTACTGAGACAAAACAAGCTCATCAACCTAATACAAACCAGAATCAGCGAGGGAGAGGGTTTGAGCCTGAAACAGAAAGAAGCACAAGCTATGAACTAGAACATGCTCAGATAAGTCAAAAGGAGGCTAAGAAAGAAGGTATATTATCTAAAACTGAAGCTACACAGAGGAACAAGAAGGTGACTAGACCTGAAATATCAGCTATTGCAGACTATGCTCGACTGAAAGTTATTGCTGCAGAAGATGACACAAAAGAGCTTGATATTTTTCCAAAAACTGACTTCTACAACAGTTATGATCAGCCGGCTTCAAGAATGACTAAAGATTCTCATGGAAAGGTGTCAGGAGATATACGAAATCAAAAAGAGTCAAAAAGAGATGCCATTTTTAGAGAGAAAGGTCAAAATCTCAAACAAACACCATCATTACCCCAAAAGCACAATCCCAGTATGAATATATCTGAAACAATGCCTGTATCATTGGTAGCATCGGGTTCACAAGGTAGAGCTGCTTCAACCCAACCAAGGACTCCAGCAATTTATAGGAAATCAAATTCTAAACAAACTTTAGAGCAAACAAAAACAGGAGAAAGTTACAAAACGTACCAGTCCAGGAATCCCCAAGGAGACAATATTGCATCATTACAAACTGAAAGTACAATAAACAGATCAAGACAACCGGCTCATGATAAAATAACTGAAAAGACTAGCTTTTCTCATTCTAGAAGACAAGAGCCTGGTAATGTAAAACCAGCAGACAACCAAATAAATGTGGCATCACCACCTGGAGAAGAGATGGAAGAACTACAATATTACACAGTGAATGCTCTAGATATTGAACCAAAGCCAAGTAAAACACCCGAGCCACCTCCAGAAAGTCTAAAAATGTCCCAAAACAAATCAGAGGAAGACCAAAAGGAAGATAGCTTGTTTTTGCAGAGTCTAACAGACCATGCTAAAGCTAACCCGACAGGAACTCGATCAAACTCTTCTTCTCCAGCCATGGGGAAACCCACCATGTTCAGAGTGAAGGATAATACCATCAGACCATCTTCTGTGACCAAAACTGTGAAGCCACGCTTTCACAGGTCATTCTCTGATGACTTGAGGATTGGTTCCCCAAAGGAACACTTGAGCGGTTCAGAGAAAGAAGATGAAACTCATCCCAAAGAGTCTGCTAACACTCCTCTCTTACAGGAGCCAGCTATTGTAACCCAGCCGCTTCAGAAATTAAAGGAAACACTCCAAAACAACATGTCCATAGCAGATTACGCAACAAATAAATCAAGAAGCTATCAAAGAAGAAGCCAACATTTTGAGGAAGAAGAAACTCGTTCGGTCATCAGCACAATGTCAGAAGATATGGAAAACTGTACGGCGAGACCTATAGAACTGTCCGACTTAAGTATGGCCTTCACGCCTAGGCATGAATTTTACAGAGATTCCTACCAAAGGCCTGCATCCGCCTGCTATGAACGACCAGAGTCGGTCTGCTACGAAAGGCCAGAATCAGCCTGTAGTGATATAAGATCATTGGGTAAACCTCCAGCGGTGCCACCCAAATCTGAAAAAGCTCTTCGGCGAGCGCAAAGACTTACAACAAGACGTCTAAAAAAGTCAGAGACTCCAAAGTTAGCACCTGACAACCAAGAACAACCAGAATCCAAATCAATGAGCAACATCTCCAGCGTTCCCTCTTCACCGTCGGATGTACTGTCATCACATCAAGAGGTACAAGCCTCACCCCCTCTTTCACAATATGACACCCAGCCAAATTACTCCCCCCCTGCACACAGTATAGTGGCGCAACCTTTCCCCATGACACAGAGAAAGCTCTTGCAAGACCCAAACTCAGGGCAGTACTTTATGGTGGACGTACCGCTACCGGTTAAGACAAAGACATTTTATGACCCTGAAACTGGTAAATATGTACAGTTGAATGTCCGTCAGAGGTCTCAGGGTGCTCTAACGCAGCCGGCATCGGTCGAGATGTTAAATGCTCCTTACATGCTGTATCGTGGCTTTCTGCCAATGGCTGCGTCCTCATTATCACCCTTGAGGTCATCATCTGAAATGTCAACACCGGCTGCACTAACAGTTCCTCGGGATACGCTTGAGACGGGTAGCGAACCGTGGACTCAGAGTGTTCATCGCAGCAGAGATTCTCAGCAATACCCTGAAATACAGTATGGGTCACATGAGCAAATTCACAATCTGGCTTCGTATGCAGAAAACAACGTTGGTGACAATGACAGACATAGAGATATTATAACTATGAGTG
Source organism: Danio albolineatus (assembly GCA_903798035.1). Lineage (NCBI taxonomy): Eukaryota > Metazoa > Chordata > Actinopteri > Cypriniformes > Danionidae > Danio > Danio albolineatus. Next base: position 4,441,663 of record CAIGQQ010037872.1, read on the forward strand.
AGTTAGAGGACTTTGCAATGGAGAGCACATGACAAAATAGTTTAAATAGGTAAATGCTGTTTGTACAAAAATCTACCATTTTATGACTGTATATCTAAGCTATTTAAATGTGACTTTTAAATGAAATGTGTTCAATTTGTATTCAAGGATTGCTATTAAACTGCATTGTGTTTTGTAGCCGAGGGGAAGGGCATGGGCTCTTTATTGTCAGAAGAAGTCAGGGGAAGAACTGCGAAGCATTCCAATGAATTATGTTATGTTAAAAGTTATTTTTGCAGTGTTCTTATTTATAATACAATGAAGACCAGACCCACAGAGCACACAATACATTCAAGGGAAGTGACTTTAGTATTTTTATGCTAAATGCTACATCTTACAACCCAGTCAGAACTTTTATTGACCTTTCAGATTTTTTTGTCATGTTTTCCAAATTGTTTAGTCGAAGGTTTGTCAGGTTAAATAATTAGTTTCAGGCTGTTTGCCATATTAGAGCAACTTTTCTGTTGATATTCTTTTGCAGATAACATATTAAAAAGAGTGGTCTGTCTTTACCTTGCCATGGTCATTGATGTATGACTATGAAACCATTGCTTTATAAACAACTCCTTGCAATTTACTACTTTCTATAGTCTTTCAAAAACTCATTACATTATTATAGAAAGATGCGAAATGAAAATGTGTTGCCTTCCTCATACAAAATCCATTAAAAAAACTTTAATATATATAAAACACTGAAAAAAGGTGGTATTTTCTGATGTAACAAACTTTGGAATGTGCCTTTGCAATTTGCTCACTTTACCCAGTTGCAGTGGATCTACAGATATTTTAATGGGTTTGAGTGATTTCAGCATTTGCACAATAGACCACTCTAGTGGACAGAGGGTGCATTGCACTTTGTATGTTTGAATTCTCAAGTAAATAAATTATGTATCGAGCATATTTAAAAAAAGAGATTGTTTCTGCAGTTTTATATACAAAAAACTAACTGCAGATATGGCTTTTAATGATTTTAAAAGCACTGTTTTCTTTTACGTTATTTGGAACTGTGCATATCAAATATCCAACACAATATCAGAAAGACAATCAGATCCATTAACAAAATTTCTGTCTTGTCTTTCTCAGTCAAAATAAATGTATTGAGTTATTGATCTGTTTTTTAACATAAGCACAGGCAGCTATGATAACAGCACAGATGTTGACCGGATCTTGACCTATGCAGGAGGAGCATATCTCAAACAGCTGGAGCGCCAGAGTTTGGATGCGACTTCACTGACAATGTATCATTAATGCAACAAAAGAACTCATTAACTTCATTCAAACACAATTTGAAACAAATGATTCGTCTTATTATTTAGTTTAGTTTAGGGGGTTTTTAGGCTTGCTTGGCCTCTCTCCAGTTAATTTGATGTAACAATGCTTCTCATAATAGAATGAATTACTACACTGAATAATCAATAATCCACGTGCACTGAATGTTACAAACAATCTTCTAAAAATACTACTACAATAACTCTAAATGACTTAAAACCATTACAGGCCATTTGTTTTTCTGTTTGCTTGCTGTGCGAGAATTCATTTTGGAAAAGAAAAAAAAAAAGATTAACAACAGCAACAGTGTCTAAATTGATTTTTCCCCTGACTCGGGTTTTCTCAAAGCCGAGGCATCTTTATCAGCCGATGCAATGTGCAATTACAATGGTATTTTTATAATGGTAGTTTTATTTTGTTTTTATTTTAGCGGACAACATCTCAAACGTGGAGCAAACAGGTTTTAGGTTCAGATATAAGAAAATTGTAATCATTATGACCAACGTCTGGACAGTTTTTCAAGAATATTCTGATGAAATCATTACAAAATCTTGGTGTTTATGATGGAGAATAAACCCAATTTGTCCAATTCCCACGGACTATTTTGCTAATAAAAAAAAAAAATCATAAAAGAATAGATTTTCATAAAATCATTGCAAGCAAAACTTTTCTTTCTGTTCATAAAGGACATTAAATACATTTTTTTATTCCTTTGGGGTACTTAATTAAAAATAACAATGTTTCTTAAATATAATGATTTAACGCAACTTAAATTGCATGTCAGTTCACAGGACTTCTCTTACAAATAAAATTTTCAGTCAAGAAAAACATCCCAGTAATATCTAATCTCACGTAATCAGACATTCTACAATTTCTTAAAAATGTTTTTGATTTAGTGCAGGCCTTACAAAATGTAAAGGATTAAAAATAAATGTAAAAGATGTCATTTAAGTAAATGTAGAAATTAATACCTAGCCAAAATGCAATATAAATAATATCACAATTAATTTCTGAGTTGGTCCAAAAAAAAAAAAAAAAAAAAAAAAACGGTTTAGGATTCACGTCATTTAAAAATTGAGTTTCAGATTTCAGTCAAGAAAAATCTCAATAACACCTAATCTCACATAATCAGATATTGTGTCATTGTGATGTAAATAGCTACTGGCTATTAAAAAAAAGTGTTTCAGTAATTATTCTAGCTTTTTAGTTTTAGAACATTTGGGTTTAGTGGAGGTTTTACTAAATGTAAAGCATTAAGAATAAATGTAAAAAATACAATTGAAGAACTGTAGAAATGAATACTTAGCCAAAACACAGAATGGTGGAAACTGGTCCGCCACTGCCTCATCTCAGTCTGAGTGATGGAAGCAACTGAACAGTGATTGGTCTAGAGGGCGCTGAGATGAATTTAGCAACAATTATTTGCAAATTGGACCCTATTTGAAACCTGTTGCTGTTGCTTATGTGTTGTGATGAAATAAATATAGCAAAAAATATATAAAATTATATATATTAGGAAAAAATATATATATTAAGGAAAAAAAGAGTTAATAATAAAAAAGCATATAGCATATGATTTACATCATGGATGTTGCATGTTCTTAGCTCAATCTGCTAAATTAGTAAAAAATAAATATTAGCCCTCCGGAAAATTTGTTATTCGAGCAGGAAATATTCTTCACATTGTTATCTTTTATAGTTTTATTTATTTTAAAGTCTTATTTATTCATCGTTCTTATTTATTCATCATTTACTCATCATTTGTCTGGATTAAAAATAAGGTTAAAAATGATCCAATTTAAAAACTGCTAAGGTCAATCAACATTATTAGCCCCCTTAAGAAATCATTTAATATTTTTTTCAACTGGGTACAGAACAAACCATTATTGCTCAAAGATTTGCCTAATTAACCTAACTGGTAACACTTGACAATAACATTGTATTAGTTAACGTTACATGCGTTTATGAACCTGAACATACGATGAACAATGCATTTATTACAGTATTTGTTCATTTTAGCTGACATTACTTAATGAAAAAAGTTCTTTATTGTTATTCGTTAACTCATTGTGCATTAACCAATGTTAACACGCATGAAGTTGGATGATAATAAGGCATTAGTAAATGTTAAACTATTATTAATAAATTCTGCACAGGTATTATTCATTATTAGTTCATGTTAGTAAATATAGTAACTAATAAAACCTTATTGTAAAGTGTGTCCACCTAAGTTGCCCATACTTTTAACCTAATTAACCTTAAGCACTTTCAACTGAATATAAGCATCTTGCAAATCTACTAATATGTATACTGTCATCATGGCAAAGACAAACGTAATTAGTTATTAGAAATAAGTTATTAAACAATTGTATTTTAAATTGCTGAAAAAAAAAAACTCCCTGTTAAGCATCACTTGGGAAATATTTGAAAATTAAAATGACAGAGGAGGGCTAATCATTTTGTTTCCAGCTGTATATATACAGTAGCAGGCTTTTCATTTATTATTTAAGTTTAGACAAATTATTGTGTATATTTAATATTATTTCATATGTAAGATATCTCTAATTCAATGTTAAATTAAACGTATACGAGTTAATTAATGATGACATTTTTGTTTTGAACATACCAGTTTCAATATTGCGGCCTGTTTCATACTTAATTTTTTCTAATCTCATTAGTACATTTTTCAGTTATTGATACCAGTGAAGGATTTTTCTGTTGCACTTTACATGTGTTTTACAGAGCATCTACTTACCTAAGAAAGAACTAAGTGATGCATGGGTTAAGGTTAGGTTTAGGGATAGTAGTTATTACCCACTTTATGAAATTATTGTAAAAAAAAGTACATGTAAACACAAATCTGGGCATTGAAAAAATATTGCTTCCGGGTTTTGTTTTTTCTTTGTGAGTGTGCTCGAATTATTACAGTATTTTCTTCTAGCAAAGAATACATCGCTGTGCTGCCATAAAACACAAATGCCAAGCTGCATGGTTTCATCAGGCAAGACTTTTGACATTATCCGGCTCTGCTTTGTCACCGGGGTGTCACATCATGAATAATTAAATCACTACTTTGTGATAATACATAATTCAGCATCAATTATTAATGCTAATGTGTGTGCAGTTTACTCAATTGTGTTATTGACTATCAAAAGTAATTTCCTGAAAATCCTCAAGGACAAGAATTTAATCAGCCCAGCTTTCTTTGCAAAGGTAGCACTGTTAAGTGTTCTTAATCTAAGTTGCAATATCGCAATGTGTTTCCATGAAAGCAGCTACTCGTGTTTGTTTTTAATAATCAGTTTGATGGTTCATACGCTCATAAATGACTGTTCGCTATTGTATATTAATGCTTTTGTTCTAAAGAGTTTGTTGTTGTTTGTTGCGACATAAAGAAATTCTTCTGAAAGCAGCACGACTAAACCTAATGGCATCAGAGCTTCTTCGTAATGTCATAATTATCATTGTCATCAAGGGATGCATGTAATAATGTCATATGATACAAGAGATTCATAATGTACTTTAAGGTAAATAAATAATAAGAGCAACCATTGCTTCCATTTTTGCAGGCCTACCGCATGTGAACTTATTAATAATTGATCATAGCCAGATGGTGGGAGCAATAGGCAACAGGAGATGTACATGATTGCCTACATGTTTAATTGTTTTATAGAACATGTCAAAACAGAACCAGTGTGTGGACTCTTGCGGCCGATCACGGACGGACAGATGTGATGACAGTTGTCGTCACATCAGCATGAATAAATAGGTTAACCCGCATCATATCATAAAACATGACAAACCACTTAATATACAGTTCTGTCCTTGATATTATCTTACATATATTATTTCACATTAGTACATTTATATTTCGGCATGGCATATATCTTGACAAAATGCAGAATGTCTATCATCACCTGACTTCACAGTACACAAGTCAAACATCAAAGTGGATTGTGAAAAATTAAATAAATTCACATTGGCAACCAGGGAGATTTCTTTTTTTAAAACCATAAATCATTCATCATTCCACCAAGAAAACGGTATTACAGCATTGGGTGCCCATGTACACCCAAACCAAAGCAAAGAATCATGAGTAAAAGTGAACGAGGAGGGGAAAATGACTACTGAATTAATAGCTTGACACATACATACGCACAAAATACACAAGAAGGGATCGCACTTTCCACCGTTCCTGTCCTGGGTGTGTTAGTGCACTCAAAAATAAAAAAAAATGAATCAAATAAATAGGCGGCAGGCATTCAATGCTTGATTATAAATCCAAAATCATCCAAAGAGTGTCCTCCAATTTGGAAAAATCAAAACGAATCGACCTAGAATCCCTCATTTCTTATCCGGACCCTCCTTTTGGCAGTGCAGATGCTTGTCTGGAGTTCTCCGTAGTGATGTGATCTTAGAGGTACTGGAGTTTGGACTGGAGTCTCCTCCAGTGTTTTGGCTTAGGGCGAGCGCTGGCCCCGCTGCGGGCCCGGTTGTAGACCCTGTGCCCAGCAGGTTGGCAGACTGGAGCACGGCCTCTGAATGCTCTCTGGCCTTCATCCGCAGGGCTGCGACGCTGGCGGTCCGGTTACTCTGACACCCGTATGGTGGCAGGAAGGACAGGCCCATTGGGTCGGGCACACAGCAGGAACACAGCGGACTTCCTAATGAGGCAGACCACAATAGTGGGTCATAATGGGACAGCATATAGAAAATTTCCTTGAAATGCACATCTTAATGCATGTGGATATCTGTAAACTCTATCTATCTATCTATCTATCTATCTATCTATCTATCTATCTATCTATCTATCTATCTATCTATCTATCTATCTGTCTGTCTGTCTGTCTGTCTGTCTGTCTGTCTGTCTGTCTGTCT
>CAIGQQ010037872.1:4453851-4476778 GCA_903798035.1 Danio albolineatus
TATAAAAATATAAATGTATTTTTAAATATAGTTCCTATAAATATTCATTTGTTTTACAAGAAAAGCAGGCAAAAGAAATCACTAAAATGCTTTACAAATGAGATATTTGTGAAAATGTTTGTTTTTCATTGCTCATGTTTTAACTCACACTGACAAACAATATAAGACAAACAACAATTTAATGCATTAACTTACAACAAACCCGGAGAGCCTAAGGCATTGTGATTAATGTGCAACAACAGAAAAATCATGTTGTTGTTTTTTTTTAAATGAGTCCCAATAACCTCCATGAGGTGGTTCGTCTTCCTGCTCATCATCTAGTGACGCACTGAATCATATTAATAAAACATACTAAGGAGTTGATGTAAAGGATGATGTTTATTGTGTAACTTTAAATGAATCCATTTAATTGTTCAAATGTACACAGTATTCCCCAAACACCATAGCTGGCTGCTTCACACATCGCAATTACATAAAATCTCATTTGTTCTCAGTGAACAAATAGTAAGTGGAAGTCGAGGTAGATACTCTCAAGACATTAAATAATCATATTTTAGATTTTTAATTCAAAACCATGGCAAATATCATGTAAACAAACTGGCACAAAGCACCTCTATAGGGTGAAAGCCCTATATAAATGTACATTTTTCATTATTGCCAAAAATACAACAGTAATACAATATTATTCTAACAGTATTGTAATATATCTGGTCTCATCAAAAGTACTCAAAAAACACATTAACAAGTTCAAGTAATTTCCAGGAATTGTACAAAAACAAACAAATAACAGCAGCATACAAAAAAATGAAGACAACATGCATTTTCTTCATACAACACGAACATTTTACAACAATTGGGCCAATACAAACCTTTTTGTACCTTTTCACGGCCAACCTGGAGTTCTGTAAAGTTTATTGAAATAAACTTCATTTAATATTTTTGCAATCTAAAAATAACCGATGCATTGAATCGCCTGCATTCCCAAGGGTGAGGTATACATTCTGATTGGAGCGTCTCAGTTAATAGCTTTTAATATGCTCCGCTCCGTTTACCTGTAGTCAGCTTTAAGCTTCCACATACCTTCCTTCCCAGGAAGCCTATGGAACTCACAGATATTATTCAGCAGTTCTCTGAACACTGGCGTCTGCGTGGAAGTGAGCCTAGGAGTGAAATACTCCAGGATCTCCTTGGTGCTGGCTTGGCCGTCCACCTGAGCCTGGAAGGCCACAAAGTTCCTCAGGTCCACCAGAAGCTCATCATGCTCTGTAGGAGCTGCATTCACGGTAATAGCCTGCGTATTTTCCTCTTCATCATCCTCTTGACTCTGGGGTTTATTAACGTGGTTTCTAGCCCTCATTCGAGCGAGGAGAGAGGATGAGGAGAGGGATCCAGATTCATCCTCCGCTCCTTCACCACTGAAGTGAGCAGCAGATCCTGGCTTCTTTACCACCGACTTCTTTACAACCTCTGCATCCTGTATTAAAAAAAAAAGCACTTAATTATAGTTTATTATTCTTCAGGGAGATTTGAAAGGATATTGTATCCATATAGATGTACCTTGCATTTCTCTGCTGATTTTGTCATTGTCCCAGACGACTGAGAAATAAGGGAGTTTTTCTTCTGGCCAAACCTTTTTCTAAGAAGAAAACAGATGTTTAAACTGGTGATTATTACTATTAATAAATTGTTGAATTACTGTAGTGATCAATTAATTACTTCAAAAATCAGAAAAAATACATTTAGAATTGCAGAACCTGCTTTCAAAATAAAATTAAATGTACAATGCAGAATATCACCAACTTTTTTAGATGATATAGAAATGAAAAGTAGTGCAGGACACCTAGTCCACAGTTGATATATTGAATATTAATCCTCAGACTAGTATCGTTTATCATATTAGTATCGTATTAGTATCGTTTATTACACTGAAACTCCTGAACACATGAATTTCATCTCCAGAGCTGCTCACTTTCTGAGCATTTTAGCAGAAAATCTATTTGGATAAAATCTGAAGTTGTGGAATATAATAGCACAGATTTCATAAGGCCCTACAGCTTCTTTTCCAATCAGTTGAATGAAACCAAAGTATGCATACTTGACTGGAGCCGGGGTTGCTGTTGTAGACCCTCGTGAGTAAGGCAGTCTGCAGTTTTGTCTGGAGACCTTCAGAGCTCTCAGGGCATCCTTCGCCACTCTATTAGCCTCTGCTTCCACCAACACATAGTCCGGGTTCGATGACTCCATGATGGTGTCGTGCTTCATGACGCTGTGTATGCCGGATTTTTTAAAGAGCTTGGCTAGTACATAATCGTCACTCCTTTTCTCATTTTTCCTCTCGTCCTCTTTCTCATCATCCTCCTCTTTCTTGTACCTCCGTTTCTTCACGAGGTGAGAAATCCGAGCGCCCTCAAACCTGGCATCATCAGAATGCTTGCGCTTTTTATGCCTGCGCTTGTGTCCATCTGAAGGTATCGTGTCCTTTTCTGGCGTTTCACAGTGCTTCTTCTTTTCTCTGTGTTTTTGAGGGCTGTTCATTGAAGATAGAGTTTTACTAGTGCTGCTCGTGAGGTGGTTTGCATTGGAACGAGGTTCAAGTTTATGGTTTGGTGACCCAGAAGTATTGTTGTTTGGGAGACCATTGACTGAGGTAGTGTTTCTGTTTCCTGATAGAGCTGGGATATTTTGGAATTCAGAGGAATGAGACAGTGATGGTCTTTTGGTTCCCTGAGATGGACTCGAGGTTTTGTGTCGTTTTGGAACCTGCACATCTGACCCTGTGCCTATAAAACAAACAAGCAAAAAAACAAAAAAAAAACATTTTTTTTTGTCACTAGGATAGTGGATTTAGACAACAGCATTTCCAACTAAACAATTTTTTAAAATACATTTTGGCACAACTACCTATGAAAGGCCTTTACTGCCACTCACTTAAAAAGTGCAAAAGCTAATTGATATATTTTTTATTTTATCTTAAGCTCTGATTAGGGCTGTGCAATATGGACAAAATAATCATATTGTGTTTATTTATTTATTTTTTTGGAATGAATATTGCGATTGCGATTTTATTTGCGATTTTGGCAACTGTTTTTGCTTTTTCAAACGCGCTACATACACACATTCTAAATGTATTGAGTGTACAAAAAGTGCATAACAAAACATTTCACAATGACATAACATAGTATAAAGTTTAATAAATAAAACTAGTAAAATTGTCTTTAAAACAGACAACATAAAAAAATTAAGATTAACGAACCTCAACTCTAGTTAAAAACATACTGTACACAGTAGTACTAACTGCTTGATAGACAAAACTGTAATAAATTGTCTTAAAAACAGACAACATGAAAATATAAAGATTAACTAACCTCAACTCCAGTCATAACAATAAATAAAATCTAATGAAATTCAAAACCACCTATTTGGTTCTCCTGCTGATTGGTTAACATCTTTCTCCCGCTCAGCTTAGCTGTAATTGCGTCAGCTCTGATTGGTCAACATATTAAAATCATGCGCACAAGAACGTGAACAAAAATCAAGATAAATTAAAAATAAATAAAAAAATACATTTGGCCAGACCCCTTTGTTGCGCGGGGTGTATGTTTGTAACCTGAAGGGTTTGTGACATCATTAACCCGGATGTATTTTTTGTAGTCCCCGAATTTCATTCGCTGTAGGCTTTGCTAAGCCAACTCTATAATAGCCAATGTCTCCCCTTGCATTAAACTTTGAGCGTCTTACGTTCAGAGATGTTGTTTATGTTCACACTGCTACATTACACATCAACTAAACTTTAAAATATGATATCGTAGTGGACCACCCCTTTTAATTGCAGCACATTAAGCTCTCTCGGCCATCATTGTTATCCCTTTAATGCTTTTAACTCAGTGATCTGCTCTACAAGTACAATCTTCACACATTGTTTTCTGACAGTATATCAATAAAATATCCTTATATTTTAATTACACTGCATCTTTTCTTTGTGACATCAGCCAAATGAAGTTATTCTTGCACAGGAAATACACTAACACATCCACGAATTACCTGCAAATATTGCACTGGTTTCTGTTCCCTGGGAGCCGTCAGGACTGCTCAGTGTGAAAAGTTCATAAATGTCATTAGACTTGAAAAAGCGCCTCTGCTTAGGATCCTTTAGCACTCGGTTGGTGAGAAACTGCTTGAAGATTTGTCTATGGAAAGAGACAAGAAACACTCTATTGCTTTTTTGTTTTAATCGTCATTATGATACACCCCAGTCCCACATTTCCTGAATTATTTCCTTCATAGCCTAAACACTGCCACAATCTCACCCTGCTGGACACTTTATCTTCTTAACAAATGCATAGTGTGTCTCAAGTTAGCTTGAAATTGCAAAATTAATATGCCAACAATCCCGCTCTTCACAGTCTTTCAAAATTCCCACTGCCTCCTTACAAATAACCCCGAAGTCTACGACAGCCTTTAGCGACCAATTAGCATATTTCTGTTGATATCTAATTAAAAAAATAATGCATTTCAATTACTGTCTATTGACCACCTGCAGACAGAAGTAGGACATTATGGATTGTAATAGTCCTCCTTACCATTACCAGCTCCATCTAAACGCCCAATCTGAGGAAACTAACCTGTGGTAAATTTTCTCCTCAATGGTTCCAGCTGTCAGAAGCCTGTAAACCGTCACCTGCTGCTTCTGCCCAATCCTCCAGGCACGCTCACGAGCCTACAGGAAGAGGTCAACAGTTCAATCAATGCACATCCGCACTGCATGCTACAAACTCACCGCTGTATAGTTTCAGGGGTGACAATCACATTTACATACGGACATGCCCAAAATCAGTGGTTCTCAACTGGTTTGGCCACGGGACCCACATTTTTACATGGTCATCAAGCCGCGACCCAAATTTTTAGGAACTGTAATATAATTTTAGGAATTATAATTAATTTCTATTTATTTGTTAACATTTTATTGCTGACATTTAACAAAATTGATCAAATTATAGAAATATTACAAAGTAAAAACGACAAACACTGTAAACAGTGGTTAGGGTAAGGAAAGGTTGTTACCAAAAACAAAACTGAACTGAAACCAGCAAATTGTAAAATGATTAAAATAATCTTAACCATTTTTACATCTAATATGACAGCAATTATAAAAATATGTTTCACTTAACAGTAATTTGGGAAGATAATGAGATAACTGAGGATGTGCTTTACTGATGTGATAAGAGTTTCAAAGTCAGGGGTGATGGTAGACAGAGCACATCTTTGGGTAGCACTATGTCCAACGTGTTCCTTTGTTTTGACTCAAGCTGCACCAAGTAAGAGAAGCCACTTTCACACAGATACGTAGTTCTGAATGGGATGGGTTAATCGCAATCTCAGATCGCGAAAATTGGGAGAGGCTTACTTCACTGAATTTTTTTTTCAGCGTCTTATCACATGACAGCTCCACCAGCTGACTCTCTATGTTGCTCGGCATTGTGACGATTTCCACGTCGATTCCAAAGGGATCAGTTGTCGTGCGCGCATTTCAAAATAAAAGTCCGGTATACGCAAAGCAAGTTAAAAATTAAACTTTTGTTGTTGTTGTTGTTTTTTTTGACCACACACTCCGCGACCCACTGAAAATGTTCCTGCGACTCACTTTTGGGTCGCGACCCACCAGTTGAGAAACACTGCCTTAAATAATCATATTGTAATTCTGCCATCTGACACGCTATGTTTGTCTTGTGATTGTGGATTTGAACTAAACCATTGTTAACTTAGGGCATCACGGTGGCACAGTGAGTAGCAAGATCGCCTCAGCTAGAAGGTTGTTGGTTTGAGCCTTGGGTCATTTGGCATTTCTGTGTGGAGTTTGCATGCTACATACCAAAGACGTGGTATAGGTGAATTGGGTAAGCTAAAATTGTATGTGTGTGAATGAGTGTGTATGGATGTTTCCCAGTGATGGGTTGCAGCTGGAAGGGCTTCCGCTGTGCAAAACATATGCTAAATAAGTTGGCGGTTCATTCTGCTGTGGCAACCCCAGATTAATAAAAGGACTGAGCTGAAAAGAAAATGAATGAATGAATTGTTAACTTAGGCATTGTACTTATTGCTTGGAAGGCTGTTTGCAGAGTGCACCCTTGATGTGTTGCCATGTTCTCTTATTATAAGGCCTTTTATGAAGTATCTGTTTCTGGGCTTAAATAAGCTGGTAACTGTGGGTTATGATATTTTGATATGTGGTTTAGTTCACAGATACAGCATTTGATTAAGTTTATTGTTTCTCTCATTTTCCATTTCTTTGTTTGAGAAAGATCTGGCAACCCTACGTGATGTTTGGCATCATTAAAAACTAGTATGGTTCCATATAGCCTGCATAGAATTTCTGTAAATTTGATTGTCCACGCTTAAAGTTAATTTGGTTGCATTAAAAAAAGTTCTAATATAAGAAAACATGGTTGTCACTCTATCCGCTGCGTAAAACAAATGCTGGATAAGTTGGCGGTTCATTCCGCTGTGGCGACCCCGGATTAATAAAGGAACTAAGCCGAAAAGAAAATGAATGAATGAATGAATGAATGGTTGTCACTCTTATGAGTTTCTTTATTCTGTTGAACACAAAAGAAAATATTTTGAAGAATGCTGGCTGCTGGGACGCATCAACTTCTATAGTAGCAAAAAGTACTATAGAAGTCAATGGGTGAAAGCAACCAGCAATTTTCGAAGCATCGTCTTCTGTGTTCAATTGAAAAAAGAAACTCAAATAGCTTTTGAACAAGTGCTGAGTAAATAATGATAGAAGTTTCAATTTGGTGTGAACAACACTTTTTTCGATTTAAAATGAAGCACGAAAAAAGTAAAGCAACAACTAAATTTAACTGCAGTGAATACCTGAGTGTCTGTACTGGGATTCCAGTCAGGATCATAGATCACAACCCTATTTGCTCCAGTCAGATTGACCCCCAAACCTCCAACTCTTGTTGTCAAAATGAAGACGAAGATGTCCTTGTTCTGTAAATGCAAAAAACACATTAGTTTAAAAGTTCCAAAACCATAACAAAGTACACAAAAACACTCAGCAATCTCTTGTTTACCTGGTTGTACTGAGCGATGAGAGGCTGCCGGGACGCAATAGTGGTAGTGCCGTCCATTTTGAGATAGGAGAAGCCATTCTCTTTCACGAACACCTCCAAGATCTCCAGCATCTGTGTGTGTGGGAGAAATGGTTCGAGACAGAGCATTGAGAACAGGATTAGTGCTAATAGGATTAAGTGAGATTAATATTACATGTACAGAAGTACCAACTGTGTGGGTTTTAGTTTCTCTCTGAAGCCAAATCTCATTTCTATTGAACAAAGACAGCTGGGTCCTGACAGACACCCTACAATGCAATAAGATCTCCTAATGAATTCTATTAGAGGGCAAAATGACATAATAACTTTATTGGTCCTTTAGTGGTGCTGCTGGAGATGGTGAGAGTGCAGCTTATCCATCAATACTGTGGGTTCATTCGCGCATCTTTACTTCAACAGCGGCTTGATAAATTTGCTTATGCGAAATGTCAACCAATCACATCATTGGGATGTTTTCCTCTATCGTTTGTTTTGTCACCGACCTGTCTGGATTGGGTGAAAAGCAACACTCGGTGACCCTGTTTGTGCCACAGGCGCAGGAGTGACTCCACCACAATCATCTTTCCAGAGCGTTTCCAGTAACCGAAGTGTTCTTCCTCTGTCAGCTGATCATGAGGGATTCCTCGCAGCAACCGTGGCCCGCCGGTGAACAGATCCGGGTGGTTGCAGATCTTCCTCAGAGCTATGAGGCCCGAGAAGACCTAGAGTATAGCCACAGGGTGGGGAATGGAGATTAATACACCGGATGGGCATGTTAATACATTTAATGGAGGAAGAAAACCAATGCTCTCTTTCCATGTAAGGAATAGGAAACACAGATCTTAATATTAATAAAGTTGGTTAATTTAATGAAGGTAATTGACCAGAGCAAAGTAAAGTCTCTTCCTTGAAGTAAATGCAGCGGTCTTTGCATTATATATGTGGCTTAATGGAGTTTGTGACCACATAAGAGGGGTTTGTAAACTGCTCTGCAACCCACAGCTTTTGCATCCACAAAACACATTTGGAACATTGTGATGAATTGGTTGTACAACAGAGCTTTTCCTTGCTATGACACTTTGCACACAAAGAGATTCAGTGGACTGATTTTATTTTTAAAGGCAACTAGGATCTTTATAGGTGTCTAAGCTTGGCAACATTTGTCAGTTCAACGATTCTGAAATTACCAGTAAAGAAAATACATCTGTGCACACACATGCAAAATCTAACATTTTGCCACATGTCAATGGCAGGTGACTTGAGCAAATGTACAAGCCATGATTAGGTTTTTCTGGCCTCAAAAGAGTATGTGATTACACAAAAAAGAAGCAGATTTAATTGCAAATTTTGTATTTTTTATTCAATTAAATGTAAAAAGATAAAATAAATTTCTAAACCGTAAATTATTTCTTTATTTCTAATTTCTAAGATTCCTTAAAAATATATTAAAGTTTCTTATTTTTCATCCAATAAAATGGAAAAGATTAGGAAATTTCACTACATTTCTACTGATAATATCACTTGTGTACAGTACATGAGTTACTACTATTTGTGGTTGTTTTCCTATTTGTTATCAAAAGTTCAAAGATGCTTTACTTTGAATAAAATTTTTTTTTATTTCTTACATTTTTTTTGTTAAAATTCTACAAATGTCATTTAAATTACAATTTATAAATAAATGACGTGATTTAAATGATCTTTAAAGTGAACTAATGAATCCCACAAGAGGAAATGGAGTGTTCCAACACACACTATACTAAACCAAGAGGCTTTTCTGTCCACTTTCAAACACGTATATGAACACATACAGTATAGCAAGAGGATGTCACAGCTTTTAAGCAGACTGAATAATGAATAAGGCTTTTTTCACATGACGTGGAACAGAAGATCTTTTCAATTGTGAACAACCACATTGGTGTTTTACACATCAATCCATTACCTGCATGTCTCCATTCAGAATCTGATAAACCTCTTTGGAGTCGAGAAAACTCTGGTAAACCTGCCGCTGATCTTCTGTTAATCTGCAGAACAGGACCTGTTGGGACAATAAAAAAAACAATATAGGCTGTAATTGATGTTTTACTGGAAAACAACATGTCTTTCAGTGTTTAAATGTCTCAGATTCAGGCTTCTTTTGAAACTATTTTCAGACAAAAAAAGCCAAGTATTTAGTCTTTGAACTTCAAGTTACTAAAAGCAATTCATGCAAGACATTCATAAAGTATAGATTCGGAATTATTGTACCTGTTCGTTTTTATCAGGTAAAGAAAGGTTTGCTTTCACATCAGCCTTCATTCTCCTCAGCAGATAAGGGTTAATTGTGTCGCGAAGAACACAAGCACATTTATATGCAGTCTGGACCTAAAGATTGCAAACAAATCCATTAAATTCATTTGTGACAAATCAATAACAACATATTCCCTGTTAATTTTATTATAAAATTAATGAGGTATGTCATGCAAAACTGTCCTTTTTTTATCAAAAATCATTTAAAATACATCAATTTACACAAACATTCTGTGCAGAACAACTGTATTTAACATAGAAACTTAATCTTTGCCATTTTACACTTGTGTTCCTTTTACAGTATTTGTATAATTTAGTGGGAAAAAATAAATAAATATAATTTATTTTATGACTAAAACTGAATTTATTTAAACCAAAATACAAAATACTGTAAAATAAAAACCTAACACACCCCAAACTTTAAGCAGCACTACAAACAGACCAAAGTCTATTTACATTTTTGGACAATTAACACGCATGGACTTCAATACACTTTGTGAAAGGCAAACAAATGAGCGTGTCCTGAGGCATGTCAACAGCCGCTTGTTCTCTTTCTCTCCTCCTATCAGCAGATTGACACATTAAAGATTCATAAGAGTGCTTCTGGACTCCAGAGGGGGCTGCACTCTGTTATCAATAATGTTCTCCTGATCCAGCGTTAGGCCAAATGCCATTTAGCTGTAATTTAAAGGGGTTCGCAGATCAAAAGAAAGCCTGCAGTAGAACCACAGCACTGCAGGGCACACAATGAACCCGGATTAGGGCCCATTTGAGAAGAGGAGAGACAGAGAGGGGGAGGGGTGGTCAGACTTGTGAATAAGTGATACAGCAAATCCTTTAGCGATTGAGTTGGGTGTAAAACACTGCAGATTTCCTGTTTCCGTCATTGTTTTATTAAAAGTTTTTCCAAAAAAATTCAACCTTCACTGGTTTGAATTTAATTGCACTGGGATGTAACAAATTAAATAATTACATTTAATTAACAGTAATAAGCCTATTGGACAGATTTAACTGACTATGGAATTTAATTATTTAATTATTATTATTTAACTATTTAATTATTTTCCTTTTATTAAATTCCTTGATTGCTCTAAAACGGTGCAAATGTATGAAACCTACACATCACTTAAAGTCTCTTAATGGTTTAAAAATAAACATCAACCTAAAAAGAATCAGAATCAGAATCAGAATCAGAATCAGTTTTATTGCCAAGTGTGCTTCACACACACAAGGAATTTGCTTTGGCTACAGAAGCTTCCAGTGTACATAAAGTGACATAGTGACAACACAGAATAAATATTATAAAAGACAATAGACATTAAACAGAGATGCAGTCCAACGATCTGGATGTTGAAATGTATGTACAGATTTGTTATAAATATACAGGTTATAAGGTGCTGCGTGCAAAAGAGTAAGTATTGCATTATATGTTGTTATAAGGTGCTGTGTACAAATGCGTAAGGAAAAGTATTGCATTGTATATTATTATTAGGTGCTGTGTACAAGTGCGTGTGAGAAAGTATTGCACATTTACTGCACAATAGGAGAAATATTAACTGTTCATGAGGTAGATGGCCTGAGGAAAGAAACTATTCCTGTGTCTGGCAGTTTTTGTGCTCAGTGTTCTGTAGCGCCGGCCAGACGGTAACAGTTCAAACAGGAAGTGTGCTGGGTGCGAGGCGTCCAGGGTGATTTTGCGAGCCCTTTTACTCACTGTGGAAGAGTACAGTTCTTGAAGTGTAGGAAGGGTAGTGCCAGTTATTCGTTCAGCAGTCCGGACTATTCGCTGGAGTCTACGGAGGTCAGATTTGGCTGCTGAGGCGAACCAGACGGTGATTGAAGTGCAGAGGATGGACTGGATGACAGCTGAGTAGAACTGCACGAGCAGCTCCTGTGGCAGGTTGAACTTCCTCAGCTGACGGAGGAAGTACAGTCTCTGCTGGGCTTTCTTTACAATAGAGTCTATGTGAGTGTCCCACTTCAGATCCTGAGAGATGGTGGTGCCCAGGAACCTGAATGACTCCACTGCAGCCACAGTGCTGTCCATGATGGTGAGCGGGGGGAGTGCAGGGGGGTTTCTCCTGAAGTCCACTATCATCTCCACTGTTTTGAGCGTGTTCAGCTCCAGATTGTTGTAACTGCACCATAAAGCTAGCCGCTCCACCTCCTGTCTGTATGCAGACTCGTCACCGTTCCGGATGAGGCCGATAACAGTAGTGTCATCCGCAAACTTCAGGAGCTTGACGGAGGGGTCTTTTGCGGTGCAGTCGTTGGTGTACAGGGAGAAGAGCAGTGGGGAGAGAACACATCCTTGGGGGGCACCAGTACTGATGGTGCGGCTGTCAGACATGATTTTGCCCATTCTGACTAGCTGTTGTCTATCTGTCAGAAAGCTGGTGATCCACTGACAGACAGAGCTAGGAACAGAGAGCTGGGTCAGTTTGTGCTCGAGCAGTGATGGGATGATGGTGTTAAAGGCAGAACTGAAGTCCACAAACAGAATCCTTGCATAATTCCCTGGTTTGTCCAGATGTTGTAGGGTATAATGCAGTCCCATGTTGACTGCATCATCCACAGACCGGTTTGCTCTGTAGGCAAACTGCAGGGGGTCCAGCAGAGGTCCGGTGATGTCTTTCAGATATGCTAGAACCAGTCTTTCAAATGACTTCATGACCACAGATGTTAAGGCGACAGGTCTGTAGTCGTTGAGTCCGGTGATCTTTTGTTTCTTCTGGATTGGGATGATGGTGGAGCGTTTGAAGCAGGATGGAACTATGCGCTGTTCCAATGATCTGTTGAAGATCTGCGAGAAGATGGGGGCCAGCTGGTCAGCACAGGTTCTCAGACAGGCTGGTGAGACACCGTCTGGGCCTGGCGCTTTCCTTCTCTTCTGCTTACTGAAGACCTGACGCACATTATCCTCACTGATCTGAAGATCAGGGGGGGAGAGGGAGATGTCTGTAGGTGTTGATGGCTGTGTATAAAGATGGTCAGGGCGGTTTTGGCTGGAGGTGGCTAGAGGTGTTGATGGCTGTGTAGAGGGTGTCTGGTCGAAGGTGTCAAATCTGCAGTAGAACGTGTTCAGGTCGTTAGCGAGAAGTTTACTGCCATCGATACTGGGGGGAGATGCTTTGTAATTCGTGATGGTTCGCAAACCAGTCCACACTGATGCAGGGTCGTTAGCAGAAAACTGGTTTTCCAGCTTTTTTGCATAGTTCTTTTTAGCCAGTCCAATCTCCTTTGTTAAAGTGTTCCTGGTCTTGTTGTAGAGAATCCTGTCCCCACTCCTGTAGGCATCCTCTTTGACCTGACGAAGCTGTCTAAGTTTTGGTGTGAACCATGGTTTATCGTTGTTAAACGATAAGTAGGTCCTGGTAGGGATGCATAACTCCTCACAGAAACTAATGTATGATGTTACGGTCTCTGTGAGCTCATCCAGGTCAGTGGCTGCCGCTTCAAAAACGCTCCAGTCAGTGCATTCAAAGCAGGCTTGTAAGACCTGCTCTGTGTCGTTGGTCCATCTCTTAACAGTCCTTAATACTGGCTTAGTAGTTTTAAGTTTTTGCCTGTAAGTTGGTATAAGATGAACCAGGCAGTGATCAGAGAGTCCTAGAGCTGCTCTGGCCACGGAGCGATATGCATCTTTTATTGTTGTGTAGCAATGGTCCAGAATGTTATTGTCTCTGGTAGGGCATGTGATGTGCTGTCTGAATTTGGGCAGCTCATGTGTGAGTTTTGCCTGGTTAAAGTCCCCAAGAATGATAAAAACAGAGTCTGGGTGTTTCTGTTCTGTCTCTGTGATAAGATCAGCCAGCAGTGAAAGAGCAGTACTCACGGTCGCGTGCGGTGGGATGTAAACACTGGTCAGGATAAACGAGGAAAACTCCCGCGGCGAATAGAACGGCTTGCAGTTAATGAAAAGCACTTCCACGTCAGGACAGCACATCTTCTTTAACACAGTTACATCCGTACACCATCTCCTGTTGATGTAAAAGCATGTCCCTCCACCGCGCGTTTTCCCCGTTGCCTCCGTGTCGCGATCTGCTCTGTACAGCTGGAAGTCCGGTAGTTGTAGTGCGCTGTCCGGAATGGCTTCGTTTAGCCAGGTTTCTGTGAAGCACAGCGCAGCAGAGTTGTTAAAGTCCTTATTTATGCGTGTGAGCAGAAGTAATTCCTCCATTTTGTTAGGTAGAGAGCGTAGATTCGCGAGATGTATGCTAGGAAGCGGCATTCTGAAACCGCGCAGTCTGTTTTTGATGAGCGCGCCGGCTCGCTTTCCCCGCCTGCGCGTCTTGTAGCGTCTCCATAGAGACGCCACGCAGCCGAGGACAACGCTCTGCAAAACGCCGGAGAAGTCCAGAACCGGCTGGTGATCAATTGGTGTGCACTGCAGAATGTTCAGCAGCTCATCCCTGGTATAACTGATCATGTTGGATGAACACAAAACAGGAAAAACAAACAAAAACATCGCAACAGCTGGGGAGCTTCGCACCGAGGCTGCCATTCGCGGCGCCTTCACTGAAAAGTGATCAATGTTTCATGTTGCAGTGGTATGTCAACTGTCATCTGCACATTTTAAAGGGTCTCGTGACACTAACTACTGACAATGCAGATTTGAGATATTTTTATGTATTTTTTCCTGGTCACAATTTTGTTATGAAGGTTAATACTACTGTTGAAAACTGTGTTTGAATTAATGTCAGATCACAAAATCTACATACTTCAATTTTATAACAAAGATTTCTCTGAAATGATCTTAATCATTGATATAATGTAATTCACCTGAATTACTTTGAGCAACCCTAACATTTTAACGTCCATAATTAAATTCTGAAATAACAATTTTTAAAGTGTACTCAGAATATGCCACCACCACAGATACATATGAGATCATAAAGTGATTTAATTAGTGCACTGGGCATACAGTTGAAGTCAGAATTATTAACTACCAGTCTCTGACATTGGCCTTAGGAAAATGTAGCCCACTTTTCAAAGCAGAATTCTTTTAGCTGTGAGATGTTTGAGGGGTTTCTTGCATGTATAGCTCATTTCAAGTCAACCCATAGCATCTCAATAGGAATAAGATCTGGGCTTTGACTTGGCCATTCCAGGATTCTTCATTTCTTAGCTTTCTTGGTTGATTTACTGGTATGTTTTGGGTAATTGTTGTGTCAGACGGTCCAGTTTCCTTTCAACTTTAATTTTCGTACTGATGGTCTCTCGTGTTCCTCAAGCACTCTCTGATACACCGTAGAATTAATGGCGGATTCGATGATGGTGAGGTGACACTTCCACCTCGATGTTTCACAGTTGGTATGAGTTTTTTTCCTGGAATGCTGTCTTTGGTATACGCCAAACATGTCATCTGTTCTGGTGTCCAAATAATTTAATTTTGGTCTCATCTGTCCAAAGAACATTATTCTAGAAATCCTGGTCTTTGTCAATAATCTTTCCTGCAAACTTCAGTCTGGCTTTGATGTTTTTCTTCGAAAACAAAGATTTCCTCCTTGCGTCTCTTTCTGATTGTAGAGGCATGCACTTTCACATCAACAGTAGCCGGAGCCTGCTGTAGGTCCCATGAAGACATTTTAGGATTTTTGGAGGCCTCTTTTGGCATATTGCGGTCTGTTCTCGGGGTAAATTTGCTGGAACGACCAGACCTGGGCATATTGCCAGTTGTTCTGAAAGTTTTGATTGTTTTACGGAGAGTAAAATGGGTAAATAAGTAAAATGAGAGTAAAATCTTTTGAGGGGCGCCACGGTGGCCTAGTGGGTAGCACGTTCGCCTCACAGCAAGAAGGTCGCTGGTTCGATCCCCGGCTGGGCCAGTTGGCATTTCTGTGTGGAGTTTGCATGTTCTCCCCGTGGTTGCGTGGGTTTCCGCCGGGTGCTCCGGTTTCCCCCACAGTCCAAAGACATGCGGTACAGGTGAATTGGGTAAGCTAAATTGTCCATAGTGTATGTGTGTGAATGAGAATGTATGGATGTGTTTCTCAGAGATGGGTTGTGGCTGGAAGGGCATCCGCTGCGTAAAACAAATGCTGGATAAGTTGGCGGTTCATTCCGCTGTGGCGACCCCGGATTAATAAAGGGACTTAGCCGAAAGGAAAATGAATGAATGAATCTTTTGAGATCTTTTTAAATCCCTTACCAGACTCGTAGGCTGCTACAATTATTTTTCTGAAGGCCTCAGACAGCTCTTTTGCTGCCACCTTGGTGCTCACTCTCACTTCAATAGTCAGAAGCACAAGCAAATCAATTTCAGAGGTTTAGAAAGGGCAAATCTCATTCAAATAGCTGAGTAACAATTTACTATTAATGTGCACCTGTTGTGGTGCACCTGACTGTGATTTGAGCCATTTTAAGTTTGAATAAATGTGTCTTAACATTTTCTTAACCTTTTTTCTTTTTTTGGAATAGGCATTTCTGTGGAATAACATTTACTAAAGGTCTTGATTAATGATAATCTTGATAATATTACCTCTATATTTCTGTTTTGTTAAAATTGAGATTATGTAACTGTACATTAAAAAACCTTACAAAATACCCAGGCTTTCATAGGGTGTCCTAGTTTTTTTTCACATGACTGTATTTGCGGTGCAAAGTAATGCATACTGCATAAAGTACTATGTAAAGTCTAATTGCAAGATTGTAAAGTCTTTTCTCATTTCTTAAATGAATATCCACTAAAATCTAATTTATGAAGGTATGAGGCCAGTCAGCAGGACTTTGCAGACAGCTGGGAAAGCAGAGAGCGCCATGAGTCAGGGGTTAGCTATCTACAACCATTTAATAACATTAATAATTAGTAAAGGTTTTTATTATTGGCAAAGGAAACATCAATAGCCTTTTAAAGCAGTTCGGAAATGAAATCCATAAAGTAAGTGTGCTATTAAAAAGGTTTCCTAATAATGGCACATCCAGATTCCATTCAGCATGCCGCCATCACTATGCTGTTAGAAGGTTTTTATATGCCTTTGAATTAATACAGGCACTTTCATCTCTTGTGTAATATACAGCGTGTTCTGCATTCAATATGCTATTATATTTGATATAAATTATAGGTTTATACATATATATATGTGAATAATAAGAGAATTATTATAAGAGCTCTGGGTGCTTCACCTGCACTGGGGATGCATTAGCGTATCCTCCCATAGTGATGGGCACAGAAAACTGCTCCATAAAGACAGGCAGAGTACCCAGCTTCCCTGGAAACACAAAGTCAAAGAGCGACCACAGCTCTTTCAGGTTGTTCTGCATGGGTGAACCAGAGAGGATAAAGCGGTGGGGTGTCCGGAACTGTGAACAGGGAAAAAAAAAAAATTAGTGACATAATTTATGAGATGTAAGTTGATCAAGTGATCGAAATAGTTTTAGAAGCTTATCTTCACAAGAATATAAAGCCTTCTTTATGATGGATTTGATTTTAAATCTCCATTAGCTTCAGTTTATTCAATACCAAATCAAAGTGTTGCAAAATTTCCAATTGATTTTTTTAATATAGCGATCGATAGCACTGGAGCTCATATAACTCGCTGCAGACTGAACATAAGGATCATTTCTAAAAGGTCTACTAGACTTATATGTTTTGCGAGACCCATGAGTCTTTATTCAACAGCCTGGCTGTACACTGTTATTTGACTTTACTTAAAAAAGTTAGAAAACCAATTGGGTTTAAACCGATTAGTTGACTTTTACTTAAAAAAAAGTGAGTAAACCCATGGTTAAGGAACTATGTGCCTAATTCTACAAATTAAGCTGAGTCTACTTCACAGTTTCAAGTTAAAGCAGGTTTACTTGCATACTCAAGCAAAGTCAGCTTTCAACTTTCACCACAATGGAGTTACTTTTTTTAAAGTAAAGTAATTAACCTCTTTTTACAGAGTAAATTTAAAGAATACAAGAAAAGATCACCTGCTTGCATGCTGTAGTGACCCCGGCGTTTGGGTTCCTTATCTTGTGGCCCTCATCCAGGATGACATAATGCCAGTCGTACCTCTGGATGTAATCTTGCATAATGCGTACGTATGAGTAGGAGGTGATGAGGATGCCATGACTGGCCACAATTTCTGGAATGAGCTTCTCCTGATAATAGAAAAAACCAAAGTGAATTAAGGCTCAAACGTGACTTTATTGAAGGATTGATGATTTATTGACTTGATTCGTTCAAAAACAGATTCATTCCTGAATGAAATATGAAGGTGCAAAGGTTCTAGACTGGTTTTGTTTCAATTTCTTTTTGTCAACAAAACAAAAAGGAATTTTGTGTCTAAAAAATACTATTCACTCAATTTTAATTTCATGTTGGATTAATAGAAACTTTCATTATTGAATTATAGGGACAATCTAACAGCATTGTAATAGGCTTCAAAACACAATGAATGCTTTGGACGTAAGTTTCTGTTTTTCTTTGCAAAGTGAGAGTTAAGAATAAAGTCATTATCGTTTAAAAAAATAAAAGGAAAAATAATGATAAATATTGTCCTTGCAGGCTACAAAAACAACTCAATCAGCATAATATGATTCATAAACACATTACTCTTAGAAGTCATCTATTTTTAGTGAATTAAAACAATAATGTACCCATGACTGACCACTAATTCCAGGACAAGCTTCTGCTGAAAATGAATTAAATGTAAAGTAAACTAACTCACACAACAGTGTCTTTTTTGGCTGTTAATTAAATTGAGGAAATTGCGCTAGGTTGCTGGCATTAGGCCCCTGGCGATAGATAGCGTCTTCATCAGAACGACTAGTCTATACGTCTGCTTTGACGTCTCACACGATCGGTCTCAAGTGTGTTCCAATTACAGACGTGCAAAGCGACTAACCTCTGTTCCCAGACCCCCCTCCACACTCCTGTTTTTTTTTTTACTTTGTAGCCAATTAATCAGGTACATCTGCTCTACAGGAGCGTTAGTGTTATCATTAGGTGCCAACGCTGCATAAACGTTGCTCTGTCTCTCTCCCACAAGCTCTTGAGACCAGCTCTCCACCTAGAGGGCAAAGCGCGGACTGCCAGACAACAACCCCCATTAATCACTGTGTCAGGCAGGACGGGGAGGGGGGGCAGTGAAGACCACTCACAGTAAACACTTCACAGCAGCTCCTGCTACCTTAGCTTTAATTAATTTAACATTTCCTTGGAGCCAGTTCCACTCCACACACTAGGATATTTGCTGACAAGGGGGAAAATCTCACGCTGGCATAAACGTTACCGGCCGAAGCGACACAGTTCATCTTAATCTTGTTGTCATGTTGCTGTTTTGTATGAAAAGTTGAAATTAATGCACACACAGAACAAAACAGTGATGTACCTTTTTGCTGGTGAAGGAGCCGGTGTCGTGGAGGACGGCTACACGGAACGGAGGCCACCATGTGTGGAACTCCTTCACCCACTGATGCATGACTGTAGCCGGACACACAATGACCGTAGGCCCCAGTCCAGCATACCTGCATAAGAAAATGTGGTCACAACACTGGAGAAACTATGAGAGCTGGATCACTGGTTCTAGTGTCTATTTTTTTCTTTCAATAAACCAAATCCCTAATTAATTACCATTCTTGAACCACTTTTACAGTGGCTTTTTTTTTTGGTTTTCTATATATTAGAATGTGATCTATTTATATATATTTTATATATATTTATTTTATAATAAAAAATATAGATATTACTTAATTTTTATATTTATCTTTATTATTTAATTAATTCCTATTTAATAGTTTTAATTAAATAAAAAATAGATATAATTATCATTACTTGATTTTTGTATTTTTTTACCATTTAACAAAATAATTTTAATAATTTTAATAATACTTAATGACTCGTTCTTATTCAATATTTTTAATTATGTAAAACATATATAGCCATTATTACTTGATTTTTGTATTTTGTTAATCATTTAATATTATTTAATTAATGACTCTTTTACCATTCTATTACAGTCTATTACAGATGCTAAAATGTCATTCACTGTAACAGTCATTTATATACCAAAACATATTATCTGACATAGTTGTGTGACAAAAAAGAATTCAAAAATAACTGCAGGAAACATATTTCTAAGTGAATTCTCTTAATGTGTAAATCACACCAACCACCCTGAATCAAAGTCTGGTTCCACAACATATTAGGTGTTTTGAAATAGGAGAAGATTAAGTTCTCACTCAGAGGCTCAGTTTTATACTCATTGCTGGCCACTACTAAATTATTTTGATGATTTAACAGCTCTTGAAGTGATCATTTAAAAAATCCTTTTATGGTCAGAATTAGCTTTCACTTTTGCATTTTTACTAATGCCCTAAATTAGACTCATTAGTCCAACCTCAGCACAACTAAAATCATAATAACCAAGAAGTAGGTAGCACATTATCATTAAGAATACTGTTTATTTTATTTACTTATCTATTTATTTACTTATTTAATTTATTTTTCCCTATGTTGTATTATTATTACTTCATTTACTTTTACTATATATAAGTAAATTACTATATATATATATTTTTTCCCTCTCTCTTTTCACTCCGTCATCTGTTATATGTTTTACAAGAAGACTGGCTATGTGTGGTCGATGGGTTGGGGGGTGGAGTTTGGAGTTAAATGTTTATAAAAGTGTTTAAAAGAAAAAAGTAGACATTGGACATTTGTATGCAACGAATGCTACTCACTTGTGTACTATAAAAAAAGAAACATCTTTCTATTGATTTGTCCTCAATAAGGAAACATATATCTCAACCACCAGTGTTTTACGATTCACATTCTCTTAGGAGTCTTTCTTTATAGAGAGGCCCGGTCCTTCATGGAATCAATCAGAGAATCACCATCTGACTCGTCCTCTGAATAGCAAGTTACAATCATTTTTTTAACGATCTTTTACATACTAAAATGACATTTTTCCATAATACTGTTTTGTTAAATCTACTTTTTTTACTCGCAGTTAAAACCTTTAAATTTAAGCTGATGAACCCCATGAGCTTTTGCCCCAGCTGTTCTGCTCTTCCTCTCCATGTGAATGTTCACTAAAGGAGATGAACTGACGAAATGCACTAAATGGCTTTGGGAGCATTACGGCTTGATATGATATTCCGGATTGTGAAAGCCATTGATAGCGAGCCATAATTGAGTTTGCAAACAATCAATTTGCGGATGGGCGACGCCAGACAGCTTATTGACCAGCCAGGAGGGCCTCCACCCTGACGGTGCATGCCAAGAAAAGCAGAAAGAAAGTAAAACAGCAGCACTTTAAACATGTTTAATTACAGGTTCCATGTTTAATTTTCCACCCTCCCCTCTCAACGAATAGTCTCTCTTTCATGTCACGTCCTTGTTTCTCCTTTGATGTCGCCACTAAGAGAATTAGAGGAATATCATAATTGAAACGTCTTTAATAATTCACGCCAAACCTCTCTCCACCAGCAATCCAGCTGCTGAAATATTCATCGCGATTGAGACTCTGAGTCTGGGAGGGGTGAGGGAGATGGCTGATGTCTGTGTTTATGAGTGTTTGTACACACATGCATGTGTACATGTGTGACTGCATAGCTGATCAAGATGAGCATGACTGGGGAAGGAGAGGATTTAAAAGAAACACAAAGATAATAAAGAAAGACAGAAAATTAAGTGTAATACATCATATAATAATCAATAAAAATATAATATATATACAAGACATTTCCGACTCAGATTAAGAAAAACTATATGTATATAATATTTTATTAATATTTCTGCCATGAACACTCTTAGGATTTAGTATGGTAATGAATATGTATTTGGCAATAATGATGTATCTGGTCTTGGCGGTATAGATCTGCTACGCTTGATTATTATGGCAGAGCAAGTACCGAGACCTGCTACTGCCAGTATATACACATACATGACATCTGAGAACACAACACACTGCCGCTGCAAACATAATATACATGTAACCCCAGTAGCAGATCTAAACACAGGTGAAGCTGGGGTGAGTCTTTGCCAACGCGCCACAGCTTAAACAGCATAAAATGACGCGGAGCTTCTAAACTGATGAGGAGCAAGCTCATTGGCTGCCAAGATGACAGCAACCAATCTCCTGCACCATGTAGTTAATGACGCACGAGTAGATTAGGTAACCTACCAACCTGTGCGCGGATAGCGTTTCATGGCAGAAACTATAAATTATATATGAGATTATATATGAGCAATTCCATGCAACCTTGCCACAAAAAAATTAAGTTGTCATCAAAATAGCGAAACCCTTTTTTTTGTGTATCCTTGTATTTTACAGTGCTGTACAAATACTCAAAAATGTCTCGGTCAATGTTTTCAAAAAATTATATTTGATTTACCAAAATCTCACATCCATAACAGAAAAGTGTCACATCCATAACAAAGCTTTTTCTTCATAAATGCAAAAATGTAAGTTAAAATAAAACCAACCATTTTTGTTCTATAGAGAGCCGACACTTATCCTTGTGATTATCATTATTTCTTTTGGATTGTGCAGTTTAATTCACAGAATTTCTACAAAGTATATTGTATACTGTAAACTCGCAGACTTTTTTTCGTCACATCCATAACGCATGTTTATTTTCCTCATTTAAAGTATAAAAATTGTTTCCAGATTAATATTTTTCTGATCACATAATTCTGTGTATATTTGTTTTGGAAAATTTAAACTGATGTTTCAATATAATGTTAACATATACCTTATCTGTGTGTTTATGTTTTGAGGTTTTACTGCAAATGTCACATCCATAACGCTGGAATTGCTCATATACTGTATAATATATATAATAAATATTCGCAGCAAACACATATATTATGTTAAAACTAAATTTTATTTTGGATGCAACTAATCATGATTAATTTTTGCCCAGCACTTAATTAATATAATGATGTAATATAGACCCTTTCCATATTTCCGGGTTTCTAGGTAATAGAAGGCGTCATAGTTGGGTAAACTTAGAGCGCAGTGAATCGGAGTGAACAACAAATAATTTTTTTACAATCCTATTTGCTCAAATAATAAAAGAAAAACTCCACAATGGACTCATGACGGCAGCCTGAGGAGAGAATAACGTAAAATGTTCTAGCAGTCCCATAGACTCTGCATTAGAAACACCTCGCATAAGCGGTAATTCATTTTTATTTTGTAATTTGTTGCAAAGATGATATAATACATTTATAAATTCATATAAATGTCAGTACTTAAAAAAAAATCTAAATATTAAAAAACTTTTAAGGATTTAAGATAATGATGACCGTTAAATACGTCATGACAGTCTTGTGAAAAAGGTCCATAATTGAGCGTTACATAATTAAGATTTTATTGTGTAATTTACTGATGACATTTCACTATTTAAAATCAATATTTTGGCAATTTACCGTTTTTGTTTAAGAAATAAAAAGGGGCCTTCTTTTCAGATATTAATAGAATTTTCTAGACAACAAAATTTACAACGATTTACAACAACGATAAAACATTGTTATCGTGACCAATTGTCATTTTCTGGAAAATAAAAATGCTCTAAATGACTATATATATATATATAGTCATTTAGAG
>CAIGQQ010037872.1:4481778-4493303 GCA_903798035.1 Danio albolineatus
ATATATATATATATATTTTTTAACTAAATCAATTTGTGAACTACATTATACCAATGAATCGTAATTTTATTGACATATTATTGTTCTTTTGTTGTTTTGATTGTTTCTATTGTTTTCTTTTGTTAGTTGCTGTGAATAAAAGCATCCTCAAAAGGATTAAATGTAAAAGTAAATGTAATTGACAAGGTTTAAGCAATGATTTTAAATGGTATAAATGATTGATAATAAATAGTTTTGTTGTAAAAGAAAAAAAATAAGAACATCTAAAAGTCATGCTATTGAACATCATTCTTCCTCTGTGGTTAAATATCGTTAGTAGGGCTGGGCGATTAATCAAAAAATAATCGAAATCGACATTTAGAACCCATAATCGATCAAATTTTTTCCAAGTCAATTTTTTTTTCAGTTACTTGCCCTTCAGTGTGTGGAGTCACGTGACCCTGCTCGGATTTATACTTGAGTCGAATTCACTGGTGTGGTCCAGCGCAACTACACATTGCACGTTTGCCCTACATTGACGTTGATTGGAAGCTGCGCCAGAAAAGCCTTAATATGACATATCCATTGCAATAAAATGATTATTTGAATGAAAATATTTGTTTACAGAAGATTCAGTAAAGCACTGTTTAAAATATTATTTACAGGATATATAAGAGTTATTTTATTTAAAAGAGAAACTAATATTTTCTACTTTTAATATGAAAAACAACAATAATAATTAATTTTAAAGTTATTTATTTTCACTTTCAGAAAGAGTGACTGTTGGTTTCAAGCAATGTGTGTTTCATTTTCAGTTGTTATAGTACTATCTATACTATCATAGATAATATTGTGTGTTTTTCCTTTAATTATTTTAAAATCAAGTACTGCACCCTTCATTCGGATATCTCTCACTTGTACTATGAGCATATTTACTGTAGAAAACTTGTCAGTGAAGTATGAGGGCAAACTAACTAACTAAATAAATAAAATAATAGTTCGTTAATAGTGATAAAATGTTTAAATAATTGAGATTTTTATTTTAATGCCCAGCCCTAATTGTTAAGATCATCATTGTAAAATAATAATAATAATAATAATAATAATAATAATAATATTAGATATATATTATTATATATGTATCTATCTGTATAATAATATCTATAATAAATATATCTGTAAAACACATCTCTGTCTGATTCACGAATTAATTGACTATAAGTCGATTTATTGAATTGAATCATTCTATTGGTACATAGTATAAAAGAGTTCACTCTACACACACCACTGTAAATCTCCTGCATGATGAACAAATGTGTATGTAAGAGGAAATCACTCAATCACTGCTTCACGTTCTTTCTGCCTCCCAGTGTGAAATCTTTTGAAGGTGGATGGACAGTTATTATTTGTTCAGTATGTAGAGTGCATGAAAAGGGGAAGCTCAGTGGAGGAAAATGGATGTGAATGTTTGAATTGCTCCCAGCATTAGTCTGTACATGTTGCTTTGGGGGGAGAGGCTGAATGTAGGCAGGTGGAGAAATCCTACTCAAATAAACTGTGGAGCTACAAATGAATGAAAGCAGCAAGCGATATGCTCTTAATGTTGTTTGGAATCAAAGGCTGACCTGTTAAGAGGAATGTAAACCTTCTCTGTACTGTACTTAGGGGAATTTGCCCTGATCTGACTTGCCCACAGATCTGAGCTGCTTATTGAGTGTTTTAAAGGTTGTAGCCAATGCATTGGTTGTAGCTGTTATGTACAGATGTTTTTTTGAAATGCGGTGGCAAAACTGATACAGTTATGGTACACCTTTATGTCCTGTTCAGTCGCTATTTTATAGTGTAAACTATGTCTACAAGTTTAAGGTCAGCAATTGTTATTTATTTAATCTTTATATTGTTTAATTATGCATTCATCAAAACGATTCTTTTATAATAAGACATTTTTATTGATTCAATTAAATATGATTACAATAATATTATATAATATAAATATATTATATTTTACTTCAGACTTGTTTATTTGTACAAATATTAGTGCATAAAATGAATCAGTTTCCACAAAATTATGAAGCAGCTCCAAACCATGATTTTGAAATTTGAACTTTTTGATTCTGAATTAGACATTTTTGTGTCATCACAGCATTCATTCATTCATTTTCGTTCAGTTTAGTCTCTATTTCAGAGGTCACCACAGCAGTATGAGTCGCCAATTATTCCAGCATATGTTTTACGCAGCGGATGCCCTTCCAGCTGCATCCCAGTATACACACATACACGCTCATTCACACTCGTACACTACGGCCAATTTAGTTTATTCAGTTTACCTATAGCGCATGTCTTTGGGGGAAACCACTCGAACACGAGGAGAACATGCCCACTCCACACAGAAATAACAACTGACCCAGTCGGGGCTCGAACCAGCGACCTTCTTGCTGTGAGGTGACAGTGCTACCCACTGAGCCACCGTGCCACCCGCCATCACAGCAATAAATTGTTAAAACTGTTAAAATATATTAATGACATAATGTAGTTACATATTTCTTATATTAATATTGTATTAGTTTAATATTTGAATATATAAAATTGAACCAGAAAGGGTTCATGTCTGAAAACATGGAACTTTTTTCTTTTATGCAAAAAATGTACAACTTTTTTATGTTAAATTTGTACAAATGTCACCCAAAATAACAAAGGCAGTGACTCGCGAGCCCCACTTTCCTCGGAGGTGGTTATAAACATACAAATGTTGCACACACAATAGGCCTATATAAACATGAGCATATTGACAACACAAAAAAGTGCAACAGTCTAACAACCATAGGGTATAACTTATATAGCAATTTATTCATTTGTTTAATTTATTATTAACCTCAACTAATGAGATTGGTGGGCACAATGTTTTCAGCATAAGTCTTTTCTTGGTTTAATTTTGGAGACTGCCACTGTATTTGACTGCCACAAAGTTGTCATATCCCATATGCCATATCAATCTGCTGCGGCTGAACGCTATTGCTGTGGTGTTGGGTCCTGACCCCCACTTTGAGAACCACTGGTTTACGTAATAATGCAAAAAATAAGTATTGCTCAAATAAATCCAGAGAAATCCATAACTGTACACTAAAATATATAGTAAATTGAAACTTTCTTGTGTTAATTTCCACAATATTACTCTTTCAGATTAGGCTTATTTCAAAAACTTTACTAAACAATTTTACTTTAAAACCACATCAAGGGTATATTTTATCTTTATTTTATTTGTTTGTTTCGTTCTTTCTTTCTATCAATTTTATTTACTATTTATTCGTTCATTTTCCTTTGGCTTAGTCCCTTTATTCATCAAGGGTCACCACAGCGGAATGAACCGCCAACTTATCCAGCATATGTTTTACACAGTGGATGCCCTTCCAGCTGCAACCCATTTCTAGGAAATATCCATGCACTCTCACATTCACACTCACACTACCGCCAATTTAGTTTAAACACGGGGAGAACATGAAAACTATTTATTATTAATCTATTTTGAATTCTGTGTGTCGCTGCTGCATGTCATAATGCTAAAACTAGAGATTGGCAATTTCGACTTTAAATCCCTACCCTCTTGATTCACCTCTACTAAGTCTTGCCAAAATCCCCCCAACAGTAGGGGAGATTGAAGACTAATATGTGATTTCTTTGAAGCCAATGAAATGAACCGTAAGTCTCTCCTTTTTTTTTTTTTACCTTTGGCTTGCCATTATCCCCTTGGAAACATAATGTGTGC
Source organism: Danio albolineatus (assembly GCA_903798035.1). Taxonomy (NCBI): domain Eukaryota; kingdom Metazoa; phylum Chordata; class Actinopteri; order Cypriniformes; family Danionidae; genus Danio; species Danio albolineatus. The sequence goes on from CAIGQQ010037872.1 coordinate 4,485,521, forward strand.
ACAGACCCAAAAGTTCCTCTAAATCTGTGCCACCACATCACAGATGCAATGAGAGGTTGCCCACAAGTGTGTGCACAAAGCAGGCATGTACAAATATGGGTGGGCTTGCTTGGACCTGGACTCATGCCCACACAGACACAATGCTGTCTTTAGGAGCAATCCAAATAGAAAAATCTTTACGCTTCTGATGTGAAGATCAACTGGGGATTTTATTTAGAGGTTTGGTCTTTGGTGTGTGTTTAAGTTGTGCAGGAGTTTTAGGACTTTAAGGATTGCTTAAGCACAACAGCAGAGCTAACATGTAGGCATGGGCCGGTATAAGATTCTGACGGTATGATAACCTTGGACAAAAATATCACGGTTTCACGGTATAGTGATTACTGCTCTAAAATATATTATTTTTAAATGTCTAGCTAAAAAAAACAAAGCCATTTACTCTTTTAACACAATTTTATTTTGAGAAAGATTTTACGTATTTTGGGGCAGTAAACATGACAGGCTAAATAATTCAAGTGAATCATTGACTTCTGCAGTCTTCATTTGTTTCAAAAACACAGATGTCTTTACAATTTACAAAAAAACAAAAAAAAATGATTTAAATAAAAACTCTTACTCATACCTTAGGAACGGTATGGCAGAAAATTTTGGCGGTATGAAAACCTTGACTTTACCAAACCACGGTATACCTTGAAAGCGGTTATCATCCCATGCCTACTAACATGCATCAAATACAAGCTTCTGATACAAGCTTTTTTATTTCGATTACATTTTTAATTATTGCTTGTTTGTCTTGTCCTTGATTTGACTGATTTCTAGAGGTTTTAGTGGTTAAAAGGTCTATTTAAGGTAAATGGAATATTCCTGAAAAATAATGTTAAAAGAAATCATCAAAGCATAGTAAAGGTTACTGAAAGTGTCCATTTTGTTTAAAAATAAAATTAAAATCAAGAGGGTTCAAAAAATCAATTTGAAGATTACAGTACTAGTATTTTACAATGCACTTACTTATTTGTCTGTTACACGTGTTTATTGTTTGAGCTTTAAATATTAATTAATAATGTTTAGGATTCTATATGCACACTCTCAGAAATAAAGGTAGCCAAGCTGTCACTGGGGTGGTACCTTTTCAAAAGGTACACATTTGTACCTAAAGGGTCCATATTAATACCACAAGGGTACATATTACCTAAAAGTACAAAAGTGTTCCTTTTATAATTTTTAGGTACTAATGTTTACTTTTGAGGTACCAATATGGACTCGTTAAGTACAAATGTGTACCTTTTGAAAAGGTACCACCCCAGTGACAGCTCGCTTACCTTTATTTCTGAGAGTGCATAAATTATTTATGTATGGGCAAATCATGGATAAAATGTAATAAAACTTAAATTTCAAATGTTTATTTTTGAGAATTCTCTATGCTTAAATATCTTATTTAACATGCAAAAAGTTATAAACATACTGTTGAAACAATGAATATTTTATTATTTATGAATTAGGCGGGAGGGCGCCACGGTGGCCTAGTGGGTAGCACGTTCGCCTCACAGCAAGAAGGTCACTGGTTCAATCCCCGGCTGGGTCAGTTGGCATTTCTGTGTGGAGTTTGCATGTTCTCCCTGTGGTTGCGTGGGTTTCCTCCGGGTGCTCCGGTTTCCCCCACAGTCCAAAGACATGCGGTACAGGTGAATTGGGTAAGCTAAATTGTCCGTAGTGTATGTGTGTGAATGAGAATGTATGGATGTGTTTCCCAGAGATGGGTTGTGGCTGGAAGGGCATCCGCTGCTTAAAACAAATGCTGGATAAGTTGGCGGTTCATTCCGCGGTGGCGACCCCGGATTAATAAAGGGACTAAGCCGAAAAAGAAAATGAATGAATGAATGAATTAGGCGGGTGCCACGTCTGGCGTAGTGAATAGCATGATCACCTCACAGCAAGAAGGTTGCTGGTTCGAGCCTTGGCTTGGTCAGTTGGCATTTCTGTGTGGAGTTTGCATGTTCTCCCAATGGTTGCGTGGGTTTCCTCTGGGTGCTCCGGTTTCCCCCACAAGTCCAAAGACATGGTACAGGTGAATTGGGTAGGCTAAATTGTTCGTCTATGAGGGTGAATGAGTGTGTATGGATGTTTCCCAGAGATGGGTTGCAGCTGGAAGGACATCCGCTGCGTAAAACATATGCTGGATAAGTTGGCGCTGCGGCGACCCCAGATTAATAAATGGACTAAGCCTAAAAGAAAATGAATGAATGAATGAATGAATTAGGCATTTTTTTGTAGAAACAGCCATTATAAGAGACCCCTAGAGCCTAAGAGAGAGACCACTAGAGCCCAATTTAATCCTTGAATACTCCATCAATACTCTCGGGGTTGAGCCACTATAGACTTTCTTTTTTTAAAGACCCTAATGAGGATCCAGCTGTGTTCGTGTATCTGCCTTATCATGTACAGATAATAACTTATGAAATCAGAGCTGGGGATCTGTCCAGTGAGATTTATGCCATTTTATAAGACATCATTATATAGATCCATATTACCCCGACAGTATATAGATTAGTTTTAGGCAAGGAAATGAGACTCATACATTTGTAGGCAAGCAGCAAAAACATTTCCATTTCAATCACATTCTTCACAAACTCCAGTTCAGACAGGTGGAGTGTAAGAAGATCGCTGTGAACCATCCCTAAACCCTAAACAATACTGTCAGGATCTAATATTTCTGCCTTAGATCTGAGTTACCAACGCACAAATTGTTTATAAGACCAAATGGCTGGACTTCCTGCGAAATAATTTGACCTGCTATTCTGTATCACGTCTTGATTTGCAGGAATTAATTGTTTATACACATGGGGATAATCACTAGTTCCTGATTGCTCAATTACGTTTACTGATTGGACACTTATCAACAGTTCACCGTACTTGCATTAACAATTTACTGAGAAATGCATCATAACATGTCTTTTCCAAAGCACGTGTCCTTTCGTCTTGCATGGTAGTAATTAAAGTCTTCAGTCTTCATATGGAAAGGCTGTGGAGAACGGTTTGCCATGAGTTTGATGATGATAAATGACCCGAGCCTTTGCTTCATATTTAGCTTGGATGAGCTGGTAGCATCACGTCCATTAGCTAAGCGGGATTGAGTTAAATTCCATCTGTAAGCGATTTAGGAATTGAGAGGACCATTATATGCTCTTCTGAACTGATCTTCAGATCATGTGTGTTGACAAGGCATGAAGGTGTGGAGGAGTGAAGTGTCAAACAGCAATTCACTCTCTCTGGAGGACATTTGTATGCTTTATTTCCCATTTATTGGCTATAGCTGATAACAGCCAAATGGGAAATAAAGCATAGAAGAGAGACAACTACTTTGTTATTATAAGAGGGCTTAAATTTGCTCTCTCTGTCACCCTACAGTGAATTACATCCTTCAGCGATGGCATTTGTATTGAACTGACCTGAAGTAATTAGAACAACAAGAGAATTCAGGGGAACTGAATGTACCAACTGGTTTTGAATGAAGAAACATCATTATTGATTCTTGATCGGTGCCTAAGTGATTTTCTCCTCCAGTTATTTTAGACCTCAATGGGATTTAGACCTTGAAGAAGTTGTCTATGAGAGTCTTTTTTAAAGAAACATCTAAAGACTCATCGGTTTCATCAAAACGTAATAATTTATTGCCCAACAATAGCACTCCATGTTTCTGGGAAACCATTGTGCAATTCTGAGTGTGCTTAATGGAGGTGAGTGGGGTTGATAAACAACCTGCAGACACACTCTTTAATTCTCCATATTCACCAGACACTTTTCTACAAACACTCAAGAATTTAATTAGCAATAATCATAATATTTAAGAACTCTGTTGCAGAAAAATATATATTCATGTGTGTGTGTTTGTGGCAAATTTAACTGCTAAACAAACTTAGACTTGTCATGGCGTCTATATATTGTTGCTCTCGTGATATAAAGTGCTTCATTTGTCCTAATTTTTAAGATAAATGGATAAAAGCATCTGCTAAAAGAACAAATGTAAATATAATATTGGATATTGGTCGAAGATTAAAATCCTGTTCTGGAAATTGCATCAAATTATACTAACAAAAGGGATTTTGATGTACATAGAAAGCATAATTCATTCATTCATTTAGCTTTGGTTTAGTCTATTTCAGAGGTCGCCCCAGTGGAATGAACCGCCAACTATTCCAGTATATGTTTTACACAGCGGATGCCCTTCCAGCAACAACCAAGTATTGGGAAACACTCATACACCCTCATTCACTACAGACAATTTAGTTTATTCAATTCATTTATACTGCATGTTTTTGGACTGTGGGGGAAACTGGAGCACCTGGAGGAAACTCACACGAACACATGGAGAACATGCAAATTCCACACAGAAATGCCAACTAGCCCAGTCAGGACTCGAACCAGCAACCTTCTTGCTGTGAGGCGACAGTGCTAATCACTGAGCTACCGCACTGCATAGAAAGCATAATGTTTATGAAAAAAAATTTGAAATATGGGTATTAGTTTTCCATCATCATTCAGCGTAACATATTTACACTGTAAACTATGCAGGGATCTACAAAATTCAATCATGTTGTTGATTAAATTAACATTATTTAAGTGGATTGACCCCCCCCCCCCCCCCCAATATCAAGAAGTATATATAATAAATAAGTGGTTTGAAAAAGCAGCAATTTTTTTCTGTATGTGAAAACCTATTAAAATATAAGAAAATAATTATAACTCTGATATTAAATTTGATTAAATTATGAGGTTGTTGACAAATAAGCACAGTTACAGTTGATTAGTGATTTCCCCTTGCTCTGAATATCCCTGAAAAGATTATTGCTACATAAACTATAGTTATTTAAAGTGGGTGCCTTTTGTAAATCATGGTAAAAATCTAATAGTCATTTTTTTTTGGCTGAGACATCACATCCTTCATCAATGGCGTTTGTATTGAACTGCACTGTATAAAGCTCTATAGAAATACAAATGACTTGACTGAGTCTCACAGGACTCCAATCATCCTCAGTTTGCTGGAGCCACAATCAAGAGCCTCGTTGTGTTATACTTTTCTCAGGTATGTTCTCTGAAAAAGAGTTTGTGAAACATGAGAAAAAGCAGCTGTAATGGAAATAATGATTACAAGTAGACATCTGGCCAGGCTGCAATTTGACTACGTGTGAGGGGTTGATGTATGCGCTGTCTTTTCGGCAATGGCATTGGAGGGACCCCATACACCGGCTGAGCTCCAGGGGGTTTACAGTTCGGAGGAGTTGAAGGCCTGAGATTAATAACCACAGATATGTGCACACAACCCAAAACGCTACATGTCCATCCAGTCTGCTGTCTGAGGCTGTGTTGACACTGAACAGACCTATGATGCATAATTCGGTGTAAAGGCAACGGTTTAGTGGTTGTTTGGAGGAGAATAAAGGAGCTGATGCATCCTAAAACAATATTTCACATACGCTGTTGGTGTATGAAGTGCTTTCTTTCTTGAAATGCAGTATGCACTGTAGGTCAAAGATTAGATGTCTCAGTTTGGTATGTTTTAGATGATGTTAAATCTCTTGTTGACAAATGAGTAAAACGTATGGTTTGAGAGATAGTTGAAAAATACAAAGATTTAACCTTTGTGTGTCCTTATGCATGTATTTTTAGGATTTGGATTTAAGTTTTTTCTGCATAAATGCAAACAGAATACATTTCTGATATCTGATATATTCATTCATTCATTTTCTTTTCGACTTAGTCCCTTTATTAATCCGGGGTTGCCACAGCGGAATGAACCACCAACTTATCCAGCATTTGTTTTATGCAGTGGATGCCCTTCCAGCCACAACCCATCTTTGGGAAGCAACCATACATTCTCATTCACACTCATACAGTACGGACAATTTAGCTCACCCAATTCACCTGTACCGCATGCCTTTGGACTTGTGGGGAAAACCGGAGCACCCGGAGGAAACCCACGCGAACACGGGGAGAACATGCAAACTCCTCACAGAAATGGCAACTGACCCAGCCGAGGCTCGAACCAGCGACCTTCTTGCTGTGAGGTGACAGCACTACCTACTGTGCCACCGTGTCACCCTGATAGTTTTAATCAAGGTTAAAATATATTATATTTTATCATATTCATTATATAAGTCAATAATATATATGTTTATATATTATACAAGTCAATTATTGTACCAAAATAGATTTCTAAGAGTGGCATTTTAATAAAAAGACTTCATGGAAAACAAAGCGTTTATATTTCAACAGCCAACATGAAAAATAAATAACATAAAGGACAAGATTGTTCATAAAGACAATTAATGATAAAAACATGTAAGTGGTAGGTTTGTGAAGTATTTTTGAAGTCCAAAGTAGGCAGTGCCAGCTGTTCTCGTTTTATCAGCACATCATCAATATGAAATGCAGAAATATAATAAATTACATAATATGACAACATTTCAGACTATTTTATTTAGCCCACAGCTAAATCATTCTGCCGGATTTTTGTCCTCTGAGCCCAATTCCTCCTCCTCGTGTTGGTGCTGCTCAGAAATCAGTGTGTCCACTCTGCTCAGAGTCTTCAGGTTCTGTTCAGTCTGCATCTGCTTCAGACCTCAATTAAACTTTTGAAGTTACATCAGTGATGTGGATACAGACTTGGTTTTCTTGGTCGCTACAGAAAAGTGAAACTTGTTCCGCTTGTTTTGTCTAATAATATCTTCCTTCATATGAGCAGCAATCATTAATTCATTTTCTTTTCGGCTTAGTTCCTTTATTAATCCGGGGTCACCACTGTGGAATGAACCATCAACTTGTTCACCAAATGTTTTACGCAGTGGATGCCCTTCCAGCTGCAACCTATCACTGGGAAACATCCATACACACTCATTCACACATACACACTACGGACAGTTTACCCAATTCACCTATACCACGTCTTTGGACTTGTGGGGGGAAACTGGAGCACTCAAACCCCACGCGAACATGGGGAAAACATGCAAATTCCACACAGAACTGCCAGCTGACCCAACCGAGGCTCGAACCAGCGACCTTCTTGCTGTGAGACGATCATGCTACCCATTGTGCCACCGTGACGCCTCATAAGCAGCAACACCATAGTAAAAATAACTGCTGCATATTATCCAGCATATGGAACTTTTTCCTCTGATCCATGAGTGAATGTGTGTGTTATTTTGTGAATCATACAGGTTTCCACTTCTAAAACTGTTACATACATTACATACATTTTTAATTGAAGTAGTGTTAAAATAAAACATTGTTAGTAGGGCTATCGATTTAACTTGTTCATTTAATTAATTAGTTACTAAGAAAATGTAACTTTAAACTAAATAAAAAAAAACTAAAAAAAAACAACAAACAAAAACAAATGGAGAAAATAACAGCAAGGTTGCAGTTATAGGTGTTATACTTCAATGCATCAGTGTGTTAAATACAGCTTTGGCACTTTTATGGTCAGGTCTTGTGGGCTTAGAGCTCTTCCTGCAGTAGGAAACATGCTTTCACAGAGTTTCCCTCCTCTCCCGTGTGCCTCCTCCCCTTTGTGTTCACGTCTCCCTTTATGAGAAAGAATTCACTGTGTCAACACTATTAATGAGGCATCACACCCCCCTGAGCCGGCAGACGTACTGTATTACACACTGAGTGCTGGAGAATCAAATCAATCATGGATAGTTCTTTTCATGGCTAGCTGTGAGGGCTTATTTTTTAAGTTGCAAAGATAGATAGATAGATAGATAGATAGATAGATAGATAGATAGATAGA
>CAIGQQ010037872.1:4506161-4528033 GCA_903798035.1 Danio albolineatus
ATATATATATATATATATATATATATATATATATATACACATATATATATATATATATATATATATTTTTTTTTTTTAATTATGTTTGGCAACAGAAATGGAAGTGGGATGTATTGTAACTAGGCATATATCATATCATTTACAATATGCATTTAAAAATACTTCCCGCAATAAAAATGTGTCTTTTTATACTAATATTGGTAAAAGTCAGTCTGTGCCATGGATAAACTACAGCAGCATGTGTGCAATGCAGTTTTACATGTGTATGAACCTGTTTACAAACATTTACTGAAATAATTTCACTCCAAGTTGACTTCATAACATCAGTCGAGTGTTTGTATCACAGAATCAGCAGGAAATACTATTTTATAGCATTCTATACAGTGACAGGTGATACTTCTGCAATGCAATAAAATAAAAAAAACTTAAATACTACACTTATTGACAGTTTTAATTATCATTAATAATATCCTTATCACAATAAACAAATGACTATATAGTGATATAGTTTTATGTCCTTATCCAATTGTAGCCAGTTAGATGCTTCAATCTTCCACAAAAAACAGTGATAAGCTTCATTTGTAGTGTGCATGTGGCTTATACAGTAATATACACAGCTGCTCTTTCTTTTCAGTTCTGCTAAACTCTCCACAAGCGTTAATGACTGTTTCCCATTTGAGAAATTAGTAGTCAGTTGTGTTTGCCACATCTCATTCTGGTTGCTAACAGCACAGAAGTGTCCTTTCCTCACTTATTGTAAACATCTTATGTGTTTTGCTTACAGAAGCCTTCCAATGCATCCCATATGGCTTTTTCTCGCTGCAGTTGGGTTATCGGTAGCCACATGATCGCCTTTGATCTGACGAAGCAGGTCGCACAGGAAGCAGGGTGTTTTTCAGAGCACATCTATCATAAAGTATCTGATCTCAGTGGTCTCATCCGGTTTTAGTGTCAAGAACACAAATGAGCTCAAGGCCCAGAACAACAAGCAACATAAACAGCTTTCAGTGTTCTCTACGGGGCGGCTGCTCATTTATCTCTCTCAGTGAAGCAATCGCTCACAGAAATATTTTCACAACTGTTTGTTCAGCGTGGGGCATTAATGGGTCACTTGGTCATTATCTGTTCTCCGCAGCTCTAGTTGGGATCTGCAGAGATTCTTATGATCTGTGAAAACTAGTTGTGGTTGAACTGCTGTCAGACCTCGGGCTGATTACTAATCTCTGCTTTAGCTCAGTGAAGAGGGAGCTGCTTAAATGGAGCTGACATTCGGGAATTTACTGGAAAACTCACGCTCTTCTTATAAACATTCTAATATAATAAGAAACTAAACTGCACTGCAGTCAGTGATAGTGTACTTCCTGCATAATTCATAATATAACAAGTTTGACAACCTAAATAAAACAGAAGATTTATTTAAAGTATCATCTTTGTTAAAAAAAAAAAATTAAGTGTTTGGATGCGAAAACCTCTAAATGCCTTTGACATTTACTTCTAAAATTAGCATTTTTCTCTGACTCTTCTGTATAGGCTCAGAAATGTTACTTTTGCAGTGACGATTAAGTTCTTTTCATTGCCTTTAAAGTTAAGTACTTGAGCATAAACATAGGAGGCTGAGTAAAATTCCCATTTTAGGAGAAAATCTCAGATAGCATTTAGAGGTTTTTGCATCTGAACTCTGAATATGTCATTTTTAGCCACTAGTGGGTAGCGCTGTTATTAAAGTGGTAATAACTTTATTGTCTTTATTACCTCCTACGCGAATTATGTTCTGCAGAAATCATGTTCATGGATGAGCTAAATGAAGAAGCAGAAAAGGTGTGGGTGTGAGTGGGGGGGTGGGGGAGGTCCTCAACGATGTGATATGAGATGAAATAAAATATCATAGGATTAAGTTTAATAAATAAAACTAGTAAAATTGTCTTTAAAACAGATAACATCAAATAAATCAAGATTAATTAACCTCAACTCTAGTAAAAAAGCATACTGTACACAGTAGTACTAACTGATTGATAAACAAAACTGTAATAAATTGTCTTAAAAACAGACAAAATGAAAAAATAAAGATGAACTAACCTAAATTCGAGTCATAATAATAAATAAGAACTAACATAAATCAAAACCACCTATTTGCTTCTCCTGCTCAACTTCGTCGTGTGCGGCATCAGCTCTGATTGGTTAACATCTTTCTCCTGCTCAGCTTCGCTGTAATTACCCGATGTGCTGTGTCAGCTCTCATTGGTTAACATATCAAAATCATGCACACAAGAACGTATTCTGAATAAAAAATCTAAATAAGTTGGTAAATAAAATTGCAGCCTTATGTGATTTAGAAATTGCATGTGCGTAAATCGCGATTTTTTTCTCCTAGATGGATGTGTTTGATCGCTCATGTTCATGTCCTGCGTTTTTTGAAGCACCGTACACGTAAGCACCACATTTTTTAGTCTATGTCAAGTTGAAAGATAATCAACTTTCAAATGCAGTGCAGCTCATCAATGTCAGCTGCAAAAGCAGTGGACCAATCAGAAGAGCTTGGATGAGGGGCAACTGTTGCTAGCGTCTATTTATAGTCGAAAGTTGGCATGACAACCTCATTTTGGCTTTGTCCAGAATATCCTGAGTTATATTATGTATCTTCAAGTGCTTATAACATATTGTTTTCCTATTTCTCATGCGTCCGTTATTGTCATTATTACATCACATTCATAATATTGCTTCACCTGAACCTCGTGTTGCTCTTTTTTAAAAACCCTTTCGCCACATCAAGCATTTTTAGAAGCAAAGATGCATTCTGCGTGAATGAGCCCTGACACTGAAAGGCGTCAAAGTAAAAGAGCTGATACAATTTCTGATGAGAGAGGAGCATGACATGGCACAAAATCAGCTGAGCTTTTATTATGCCATGGTCGACTTCTTATTCTTTAGGTCGTTCTCACATGGTAAAGAAGCAGTGCTATTTTATTCTACTAAATACATATTAAAAGGATCTAATGCTGATGTTTTAATGTTGCTCTGTGCAGACTAATAAAACACACAAAATATTAAAGTGTCTTTGGTATTTTATTGTTTTCTATAGTACCAAACCAAAAATTGAGGGTGTATAATATTATAATAATGGAGGCACTGGACACGGTCTGTGTCGCTTGTTAAAATTTCTTATTTTCTGAATTTTAACATTCTTCAACAGTTGCAAAATATGCGACACTGTTCTGGTTTTTGAATATTGTAATGAAGAAATCTTAGATATTGTGTCCTTAAAATGCAGTATTATTAAAGAAGTATCAACAGCTCAGTTTTCTGCAGTGCAGTTATTTAGTCTGCCAATCAAATGCCTGCAACTCAGTGCATTTAGGTATGTAGACATGGACAGGCTGAAGTTCAAAGTGAGGATTAATATAGTAGAAAGTAGTCTAGTTGACTTTGAATATGACTTTGTTGGTGTCAGACATGCTCAAAGTATTTCAGAAAACTGCTGCTCTACTGATTCACATACAACAATCTCTAGGGTTTTCTCTCATAGTCCAAAAAAGAAAAAATATCCAGTGGGTGGAAGGTTTGTGGGTGAATATGCCAATGGAGGTCTTCTGTAAAACATCCCTGTACACATCTCCAAGCAAAGCTACAGCATCGGTAGAGCACAACTGGTGAACCTCATGTCAGTTAAAAACTCACAAAAACAGGTTGCTTGGTCTTGATGAGAAGTTTCTTGGCACACTTTTGGTCCTTTTGTATAAGTTGAGGCTTGTTAAAATCTCAAAGCCTACAGTTCCTGAGCAGTTCCATCCTTATATGACCACAGTGAATTCATCTTGTGATGGCTTCCAGCAGGAAACAGTCCCATGTCACAAAGCTTAAATCAAACATAACCGTGAGTTCACTAAAATTGCAGTCAAACGGTCTCTACAGTCACTAGACCTCAGTCCAATAGAGCACCTTTGGGATATGTTGGATTCAAAACTTACATGTTTAGCCAACAAATTTTCAGCAACTGTAGACACTATCATGACGATATGGACCAAAATTGCAGAGGAAACTTGACAACATCTAGTGCCATAAAGAATTAAAACAGGTCTGAAGGCAATAACACTTCACAATAAGGTCATATTAGTCAATGCATTTACTAACATGAACAAACGATGAATAACACATTAATTACAGTATATATTCAGCTTAGTTAATGTTAATTATTGGAAATAAAGTTATGCATTGTTAAAGTTGTGCTTGTTAAATCACAGTGCATTAGCTACAATGTTAACAAGCACAACTTTAGATTTAAAGAATGCAATAGTAAATTTTTAATCACGATTAACATTATGTATTGTTTATTAATATCATTTAGTACTTAAATCAACGGTCACACTTTATTTTGATGGTCCGTTTGTTGAATTTAAGTTACATTGCAACTAATTCTCATTAGATTATAAGTAGACTGTTAGGTTGGGGTTAGGGTTAGGGTTAGGGGTAGGGTTAGTGTAAGTTGACATGTAAAGTACTTGCAAAGTTTTTTATAGTCAATTAAATGTCTGTTGAATGTCAATATCAACAGATATTAGACAGTCTACTAATGCTCCAATGGACCATCGAAATAAAGTGTTACCAAATCAACTAATGAAACCTTATCATAAAGTGTGACCGTAACCATGTACTAGCTAGGTGTACCTAATAAAATGGCTGACGAGTGTACACAACAATTTCCTGTGTAATCAACAGTAATACTGGCAGCAGTTTTTCAGTAATGACTTGTAAATCAATTACAGCAAAAGTACTGTATTTACATTTACAACACTGTTTATCTTGCTGTATTTGTGTATTTATTGTATTGTATATCTTTACTGAAACATATACAGTCATTTTCACAATGTAACTTTAAAATACAGTAACTTACTGCATAACTTTCCTAAAGTAAGTTACAGCTCATATTACAGTTAAATACTGTGTAATTTACAAAAATAGTTAACATTTGTATATACATATGCTTATGTTTATAATAACATATGTTAACAAATAAAGAGTTCAACTATAGGGTTAAAATGCATTGAATACTATAATAATAATCAAGTGTGTGTTGGAAGTTTATTCAGAAGGTTTGTTCTGAAGCAGGTTCTCACATTAAAGCAATTATCCTGCTTTTTACTAAAACAGGTGTGAAGGTGAAAATCGCACACACTGTTCTGTCAGTTTCATAGAACATCAATAAAACCAGTGTAAGTAATATCCTTCTACTCTCTCAGGATCAAATTAAAGTACATATACTTCTCACCTTCAGAATAATAAAGCAACAATGGTGTGAATTGCTCTCTCACCTCAGGAAATTATACCCTTTGCACAGCCTTTTTTTTTTTAGGAAGTTTTTGTATGTAAGCCAAAAGCAAGCAAGAGTTCAACATGTCAATAAAACGTATCTTCACCTGTAGGGGATACTTTAGACATTCAGTGTGCTTTCGTGAAATATATACACGTTAATCCAGAGTAAACCTTAGTACAAGATAAAGAAATCACATAATGCATACAGGGCTAAAATTTCAAATGCAGAATATTAAGACGAAGGGTCTATCAAAGAACTAGCATTCATGTAGTTGGATCTGCAAAGAATTATATGGATTTACATAATGTTACTAAGATTTATACTGCATTTAAATCAGCGCAGTGAATTCGTGACAGTGCATCACGGACAGCTTCTGAAATCTGCAGCTAAAGAACTGCAGGTGTTTCAACATGAGACCATTTTAAGGGGAAATTTAAACTGGCCATTAATAATTTTTAAATACCTGTCTAGTGTGAAAGGGTATGAATAATTTGACCGTTGTGAGAGCGCTTTGAGTTAATGCGCGAGTCTGAAAATATGAAAACCTTTAAATAGGGAGCTCGAGTAGATTTACTGCTGGAGAACATCAGAGGATGAATGTTCTTGGAATTTTTTTTTCGTCTAATGGTGAAACTGCTCTGCGAATGGTGGTGGTGGCTGGTCATTTATATTTCTCACCCCTCAAAAGTGTCTGCATTACAGGCTTGAACCTTTTTTGACTTCTTTTGTTATTCTAGTTTCACTATTCTTTCTCCTAATTCCCAAGAGTCTTTGCCAAGCTGTCTTAGCTTTGATTTATGTTACACTCTCTCTCCTTATCTAAAGATATCTTGTTTTTTAACTTGTTCTGTACTTTCTTTTCCTCTCTGTCTTTCTGTGTTCTTTCCTTGTCATTTTATTATTAATTTCTCATTGTAGAGTTTGTTGTTTGCTCTAAACAGTTGACTCATAGTGCAATTGTCATAGCCCAAATTTGGAAGTATTGTTTATATGTTCTCCGGTTAGACATTCACTTTAGAATGCTGTGTTGAGGAGCCTTAGTTCAAATGTCCTCAATATGAAGTTGACGTAACTTTCCAGTTCAGCTTTGCACAAAGCCTTGTGGGGAGAATCCAAGTCCACATTTTCCAGGACCCCTGAGGGTTTGAGAATAAAAGATTTTCAACTGTGAATAAAATGACTCCTGCCATTATATTAAGTGTTCTCAGCTGTGATTTATGAAGGTTGAGACATTCCTCACATTCGTTTAATTAAAATATAAGCTTGTACTTTTATTTTGAGGGCCCAATTTATATGTTCTGTTGACTCTTCACTTTGAAACATGTCAATTCAGTCTCAATAGAGTGTCATTAGACTGTTACAATGTAAAAAAATCAACAGTTAATTAACAGTTTCCTGTTTTTATTGATTCATAGTCCTATTCTGTTTATTTATGCTTTTGAGACAATGGGATCTCTGCTTCAATGAAAATATTGAAACTTATGCCGCTTAAAGTATATGCAGAAGAGATGCATTGCTTGATTTGTTCATGTAAACTGCAGTACCACTGTAAATAGTAAATCATAAATGATATAAGTAAATTGCATGATTTTCTTTATAAATATGCTCTTAGTTTATTTACTTAATAATTACAGGCAATGGGTAAAGTCAACTAATATTTTTTTTCAAAGTGTAGTTTTTTATTTATTTCAATATATAATATTTATTGTACAATGCAGTGTTGGGGAAAGTTACTTTAGAAAGTAATGTAATGTGTATTTATATAAGAATGATTGGGAGGTCATGACGGGTAAGGGTCGATGGAGAGATTTGGCCAGGACACTGGGGTTACACCCCTACTTTTTACAAGAAATGCCATGGGATTTTTAATGACCTCAGAGTCTGGACCACAGTTTAACGTCTCATCCGAAAGACAGCGCCCACTGACAGTATAGTGTCCCCTTCACTTTACTGGGGCATTAGGACTCACACAGACCGCAGAGCACCCCTGCAACCTAGTTTTCCCATGTGGTCTACTATCCAGGTACTGACCAGGCTTAGCTTAAGGTCTTGGGCTGCAGGGTGATATGGCGTGGCTAATGCATTGTAATGCATTACAATATTGGGTTACTCCCCCCAAAAAAACTAGTTGTGTTACTTAGTTACTTTTTTATGTTAAGTAATGCGATACATCACTTTTGCGTTACTTTTTTGACATAGCTGAGGCTTGATCTCTTTCAGAACTTGCAGGGTTTCTGAAAATAGAGGAGCTCTGCAATTAACAGCACACTGTATAACCTTCATTTACGTAAAAAAAACCATTAAAAATAATAAAAAATAATAATAATGTTGGATAATGTCATCTTCTGAGAACTTCCTGATCCCAGAGCTACATGCCGTATACACAGATTAATGGCAATATAATGCAATGCGTTTGCTACTTTTGTACTTTTTGCCTTATTAAAAAGTAAAATCACTGTCCATTCAGATAATCCTCTATTCCTTTTTTCCATGTGTTCAAAATAATGCGAATATATCCATTGCTCTGCCATCTTCCTTTCTGTCTGTTCCTGCATTCTCTCATTGCGTGTGGGATTCAACGTGACTACGATCATTTTAATTCAGAAACATATTTTTTTTAAAGCAAATTAACTTAACTAAAAATAACTTGCATTACGTTTTTGAAAAGTAACTCTAAAAACTCTAAAGTTAGATAAGTAACTTTAATAAATACCTTATTTATTGTAGAATATAGTTTTGTTTTTTAACATCCAAATTTGTTGAAGCAGAAATTAATATCACATGATTTAATTTGAAAGCATGAATAAATAAATAAATAAACACAAGTGAATCGTGAGCTTCAGCAATGGCTAATTTACAGATCCTGTCACCATTTTACAAAATCTTAAATACACTGAAACAGTATCAGTATTAGGTCTGTTTTTAACAATTTGCTCTATTAAACCCCTTTTCTCAAACCCGTTTAGCATTTTCATGCCCTCAAATCTGTATTGATTCAGGGTTAATACTTCTGGACTTTTCTTTAATAACTAAATGAACCTGCTGCTCATTGGTGTTTGTTAAAGTAATGCCACCCAAGACATAACAGCACGCCTCTAAATATCAAAGTATTTTTTTGTTGTTTCTTCAAGAGGTGAAACATACCATGTCTGGAATGTGTGCTCAGTGGTTAGATAGATCTTAACCGGTCCAACTCAATTACCTTTTAATTAGGCCTGGAAACCTGGTGGCGTCTCGTTGGGGCAGGAATCGTTGAAGGACTAAAACATCTGCAGGCTGTTTCTTCAGACACTCATGTTTTTGCATGAGTGTGTTCTGCGTGTGCATGCTTTCAATTGTGCAAACAGAAAAAAAAGTGTTAAAGCATGTTAGCTATTTCTACACACAAATCCCTAATGATTTTACCAATTTATTTGGGCACGGGTAATGTGATATGCAACGTTTGTGTTGGTGCAATGTTAAAACAGCACTGCACACTGCCTTGTGTTTGTAGGACTAATGAAAATAGATTTGATCCTCTATTTTGATTGGCCTTATTTGGGATGTTCCACTTTAAAACATTGCTCATCTTGACAATTGTTTCGGTCTGTTTCTCATTCAAACAAACTGTTTGGTTGTGTGGTTTGGCTTTGCCATTGATTTGTGATAACAAATAGGATTTCCTTGGAATATTTGACAGTTCGTAATCCTCAGGAGGTTTTTTAACAATCAAAATGTGCTGAGAACGAACCATTCCTGCAGCCGGGTAACACATTTCCATTGAAATATGTTGGTGAAACTCTAGAAAAGGAGTACAGCTCTTTTAAGCACCATTGCCAGTGTATTCTGTTTGAACCTATGCCATTGTCAGATTCAATGTGAAAATGTCAGAGTTTTTTTTTTCATGGAGAGAAAGACATGCATAGGGGTTTCATTATGTTGAAAACCATCTGGGGGATTTTCATGTGCTCATTGACCCCACGTCATTTTGCTATGTAGATCTAATCATTGAGACTGTCTTGTGGCCACAAAACAGAGAAAAAATTAGAGTTAATCTGCAATTGATCTAGTAAGTGGTAAAATAAATTGCAACTTACAGCAACGGCGAACATAAAATTGAAGGCCTTGGTTATGTACAGTACAACATATCATTATGTGTAGGAGGTGAAACAAAACTATTTATACAATTTATGAAATATACTGTAGGAAAAACTAACTCAGAATTTGGACATGGGATTAAAGGTGGCTAGATTTACAGTAAATTTCTTTGAGGAAAAGGCATCTGCTAAGTGAAAAAGATATTAAAATTAAACCTTAGAAAGTATTAAATTGCTATTTCATCCATACTCACCTGCAGGCCATCAAAAATGTATTATTTTGTGCAAATTTTCACTACACATACATCATTTTGCAGAAGAAGGTCATGCTCCATTCCACTGTGAATACACTCAGAGGCAGTATATTAAGGGTAATAATGATGTAATGTTGTAAATACGTTTATTGCACATTCATTAGTTTCATTAGACCATATGATCTGGGCGATTTGGCCTAAAATCAAAATCTCGATTAATTGAACATTTTAACTCGATTACAATTAATGAACAATTATTTTATTTATATAGTTTTTGTTTTTGCTCTCATAGTTCACGGACAAGTTTTGTTCAGTGTATACACACTCACATATTACAAGTTAGAGGTTTCTGAATGAAGGGTGGATTACTTGATTTTAAAATAATTGAAGTAAACACACACTATCCACTATCTATGATTATTTATTAAACATCAGCGCTGAACGACTGAAATTAAAACAAGCAATTGCCTGAGACCACTGTCGTCACCGATACCCAACCGAACAATCACAAAGTTTGCACTACACGTCACTGTGAGGTGTAAGTACTTTTTTTTTTGAGAGAGATGTGTGAAGGCTGTGCCAGACTGTACACGTGCCCTTGGCAGAAGTATAATATAATAATATGACAAGTATAAATCATGTTATAGTAAGTATGATTCAGCTTTAACAGAGCTGGGTCATCTGGCTCCACACACTGTAGGGAAAGTCATTGAAAAAAGGGAAAGAAAATAGCAAAAATTAGAACGATCATAGATTCCGAATGTTGATTTTGATTACTTTTTGATTAATCGCCCAGCCTTAACAAGAAGTCATTGGCATTATTTTTTTTTTTCTTGTATATGTTTTTGAGCTCTAAAAGTCTCAGTAGCCATTGACTTCCATTTTATGAATTAATGCATTCTTTATTGTTTTCATGGACTAAAGGTGAGTAAATGAACATGATTTGATCCATTTAAATGTATCCATTTAAATGCATTTGAAGTGTGAAAAAAGACACATGACCATTAAAATAGACAATTTCAGTATTGTGCCAAAAGAGAAACAATATTTCCTGTGCAAACTTGCAAAGTGCTCAACTGAAAAATCTAAATGGTGTTCTTATCTGCGATCACAATAAAACATGCTGTTATGTACCTCAAAACTTGTTTGATTACGCATTTCCACGCCTTGTTAAAGAAGCTTTTTTTTGTTATCTTTGGCTTCAACATAAATAAAGTCACATTCACATTGAAGAAAGTGGTCCACCATATTAAAATGCTTGATTATGTAACCATTTTGGCTTGTGTAAAGAATACATTGTTTACCTGGATGGTAATCAGTGAGTCTGTTAAAATGCTGAATGCATAGTAGAGCATGAATGATTTCCAAAAAGTGAATGACGTAAAAGGTGTACCAGTAGCTTGTCTCTACATATTAGTTATATAATGGACTCATTATTAAATTGTGGGATCCGGGTAGTGGTTAGACTCGCTATATGTGACCTTTTTATTTGCTCAACAGCTCTGACAGCTTAATTATAAAAGATTAGAGATTAAACATGTTCAGATCTACTAAGTTAGCACTGCTGTACAACGCAGATGTTCAATGGATTGAATGCAGTGCAAATCCTTTTCTCCATTGAGGAATTAATTGAAATTCATAAATTGTCAAATACCTGTACGTTTTTGTTTATTGATTGCATCTGCTTTAGTTGAACCTGTATTTTCACATTATTTCTATGTATTTTTTAAAAGTGGAATATTTATGGAAAACTACATTGCTTATAGTACTGTACAGAAAATGACACCAATCAGGGAGTCACAGTGAGCAAAGCAATTTATAAGTAAGTCGTTTTATTTTTCTCTGCTGAGGAGAGGTTTGGTCACTTGCAGGATATTAATTCCTACTTGTGTTGTCATAGAGGTTAAACACACAAAATACTATTTCAATGCATCTCTGTTGGTTCATTTAGTCTAATTATAATTTAGCCTGTAATTCATCCACAACACAACCCAGGAGCAAATTAGGTTAAGAATATACCACCCCATCAAGTTTCTGTTTGTGAATTTTAGGGACATTCCATGGGCATAATGTTTTTTATACTGTGCAGACTGTATTTTCTATCACCCTTAACAAACCCTACAACTAAACATTCAGCTTTTCTTACTAGATATGTATAAATATATTATAATAATCATTCTATATGATTTAAAGCCTTTTGAAGATGGGAACATGAGAAATGTTCTCATAAGTCATCATCTCTTTGTAATACCAATGTCATTTTACAAACGAGTGTCCTTGAATGTCACAAAACACACACATACACCGAATACATGCCTTGAAAAAAACTTGAACTTTATTGTTTGTATAGATTCAACTAACAAATTTATATTTTAGCATTAATTTTGATTCAATTATGTCATTTACAACACTTAATGTTATTGTAATTAATTCCTTAATTATACAGTTTTTAATGTCCCATTTAGTTCACATACCTTTTTCTTTTTTTTTAATCCATATAAATGGGAAATCTATTCTGGAATGGATGTAGCCACCAATGCGCTCGATCAGTTAAGATTTATTCATTTATTTTTCCTAATTATCTTTTTAGACAATAAGTTATTCAATGCTGCTAAGTAATTAGATAGTTCACACCAAAATGAAAATTACATCATCATTTATTCTCCCTATTCTCCATACATCATGTGGTTTTAAATCTTTTTGAATTTATTTTGTTAAACACAAAAGGAGATGTTTTGAAGAATGCTGGTTGCTGGGACCCATAGATTTAGGACCTGTAGAAAAACTCAAAGTCAGTAAGTTCCAGGAACCAGCATCTTTCAAAATATCTAATTTTGTCTTCAACAGAAGAAAGAAAGTGGAATAGTTTTTCAAGTGAAGGGAGAGTAAATTATGAGTAAATGGGTAAACTATCCCTGTAAGTTACTACACACCAAAATCCTCTGAATAAAACTGACTCAGTTAATGTTACTCAAGTTAATGAGACAGTGAAAGAATTAATTAGGTGATGATTGAGGACTGATGATGAACATCTGCTGTTATTAAGCAAAAACACAGAAGAGAAACACAAAACTGCAACTGACATCAGTCACGGCTTTAGATGGATGAAATCAGCTGAAATATGAAACATTGAATCTCTCAAAATCTCAGCAGAGGATCAACTCGATCAAAAAGCAGCTCCACAAACAGCAGCTTTACTTATTACTAGGAGAATTATTTTAGGAGTATCATAACTAAAACCTTAATATATGAAATAAAAAGTAATACCTTTTTTAACTTGTATTTAATGTTTACAATGCAAGTCCAATTAGATCCACTTTATTTGGTAAACAAATCAAGTTTTCTATTAAATATATACTAAAAGACAAAATATTGTCAAAATATTGAGAAAATATTACTTTACAAACTGTATTGTAAATAAATTATATGAACATTTTCATATTAGTCAATATTATTACTGAAATTAATTTAAAAACTGAATAAATATTAATTTACACACATTTACACAAGTAAATAAACAGCTAAAAATCTGCGGAATTCTGCGCGCACAGATTCCGTGTGGCCCTACTTATTACCAACCTGTTTAAAGAGGGACCAAATCCTCTCTGAAGTTTTACTCAGAGGATTTTGCTGTGTAAGTATTTTCTATTGCAATATGCAAGTTTTTTTTATGTTGTTTTATTATTTTTCATTTATATTATCATTCTGTAATATTTTACTCTGTATTGATGAGGTTGTTCCACTCTTTGTCCAGTACGTCTCACTTTACTTTCATCCCACTCATATAATCCTTTACATGTGTAAAGCAAGACTATGTGCAGCTACCCCATTACCATTTCTTCCCAAAATAGCACACTACAATAAAACTACAAATGATCACCGGCCCAGCGCTCTCCCCTTTTCAACCGTCTGCTATTTAGACATTTCCCAGCTGTGTCACTGCTTTTATTACACTGCTTACAGTTCATTGTGTTGATTTACTCGTTTTGACGATCCAGAGGCATTTAATCAGGATCAGCAGAACATTTCTCTTTCACAACTGATACCTGCATAGAGGAACTGATCAACAGCCGTAAACATGAATACATAGTTGTGCCAGTACAATCCTGACACAACTTGGCTTGTCATTTAATTAATATCACTGTAAAATAAAGAAACTTGGCACCATTTGGACGTTCCAGTGAAAGGAAAAAACTCTTCTATAGTAACAGCAGTGCCATTATGAGGACTGAAAAATGCAATAATGAAGCTAATTAAATGTTTAATGAGATCTATTATGAAACTATTATCATTGCAATCAATCATGCTCATATTTCATATTAATTACATTTTTAATCCATAGTAATTCTGAATGGGCTGAAAAGCACCATTTGTGTTTTGACGTCCCCAATGTCACAGCTTTGATACACCCCTTTCAAAACCTGAAGGAATTAGAAAATGTGAGTTTGGCCGGTCGTGCGTAAGTTTATGTTTAATTTGGATAAGACGGATAATATCCTCTGGCCTTAGTGTTTATTATGCTGTCCAGTTGTCTGCGGCTCAGATTTAGAAATGCTTGCTTGCGATTAAATCTGTGTACTTTGTCCCCCGTTTCAGCACTGTTATGAACTAATGCAAACATCTACAGACAAAAAGCTGTCAGGACATTGCAATTTTGGCCCACATTCTAGCTCTTTTGGATCTAAATTATTATTAGCCTCAATAATATTTTGCAAAAATGTTTAAATTGAATTTTTTTTTAATATTACTAATAATATTAATACTAATGATACTTTTATTCAGCTTGGACACTACAAAGACTTTTACACTGTTACAAAAAATGCTTGAACATAAATTCTGCAAACTTACCTAATGTCATACCATCGGTTTGGGATTAGGAAGAAACACCATTCACACACACTGTAAAAAAATAACAAAATCAAGCAACTTCAGCTAATTGTTACTTGAAACTAATTCAATGTTGTTGTTTTTTTGTTTGTTTTGTCAGTTTCACTTTTGAAAATAAAACTTAAATTGTTATTTTTTTTGTTGGCCAAAATTTGATTCAACTTTCTAAGCATTATAATTAGTGCTGGGCAAAGATGATACATATCAAATGTATAATTTATAATTGTGTCATGCCACGGTGGCGCAGTGAGTATCACGATCACCTTACAGCAAGAAGGTCACTGGTTCGAGCCTCGGCTGGGTCAGTTGGCATTTTTGTGTGGAGTTTGCATGCTCTCCCTCATGTTTGCTTGGGTTTCCTCCGGGTGCGTTATAGGTGAATTGGGTAAGCTAAATTGTCCATAGGATTTGTATGTGAATGAGTGTGTATGGATATTTCCCAGTGATGGGTTGCAGCTGGAAGGGCATCCGCTGCGTAAAACGTATACTGGATAAGAAGGCAGTTCATTCTGCTATAGCAACCCAGCTTAATAAAGGGACTAAGCCGGAAATAAAATGAATGACTGAATGAATTTATAATTCATTCATTCATTCATTTTCTTTTCGGCTTAGTCCCTTTATTAATCCGGGGTCGCCACAGCGGAATGAACCGCCAACTTATCCGGCATTTGTTTTACGCAGCGGATGCCCTTCCAGCCACAACCCATCTCTGGGAAAGAATTTATAATTGTAATTAAATTGATATATACATAATAAATACACACAGTACACACACTTAAAGCATGTCCCTAATGACAGTCCATAATGAATTTAAAAACAGTCAAATTATATTAAAAATGTATTTTAGATGCAATTAAATACAATCCATTTTTGCCCAGCACTGATTATAATTACCTGGATTTGGATTTGTTTTTCCCAGTCAATATCAGCGATTCTGATTGTTTTGAAAAGGATTTAAAAAAAAAAAGGAATTGTTTTGATTGGATTTGAAAAGAATAATCATATAATGTTTTAGTGTATTTTTGCAGACTTGAAATATATCTTATATAATAATATGTATTTATAACTAAGTTCAAATAATCTTTGTCTGTTTCTTAATCAAATGAGTTAAAACTGTCACACTTTATTATTAAGTACAATGTTCTTATTGTGTTAATATTGTATTGCGCAGAACTTTTGGTGCTATTGAGGTAGCATACGGGTAAGGTTAGGGATAGGTTTGATGGCATGGGAAGGTTTATAGGTTACGTAAGTGAGAGGTCAATAGTTTAATGTGATAATGTCAAATAGTAAATGTGATTACAGAAATTAATAAAAGATGTAATTACATTCAGATATTTTTAAAAACATAAGTATAACATGAGCTATATTGCATTATACCAAATGATAAATTTAAATGTAAGTACATAGTAAGGCCACATAATATAAAGAGGGACCAGGGTGCGAATTACAGGGGGGTTTGAGGGGGATTGACTCCCCTAATTAATACTTGATCCCCCTGAAGGACATCAAAACTAGATGTATGGGGGTCATCCTTTAACTGTAAGAAATAGCTTTCTCTGATCTATATCTTAAATATAAATGATTTAAAATGTATTATATACATACACATTTGACCCCCATATAATGGTTCATACCATAGTGAATGCATAATGCATGTCATTCAACAATATGAAACTGGCAGTTCTAGAGCACTGATAGACATCTTAAGCATTCACAAAACAAGTTTCTAGTAAAATATCTCTTTATATCTTCATGTAGTCTAAAATAGAAAAAAATAGACACAGTTTGTATAGTTTAACCTATAGTAAACTCTAATATAATCAATAAATATTCCTCAACCCTGAAATGTATACATTTTATTATTAAATTAGATGTAATTTAAATACATTCATAAATTTGATTCACTCAAGCATGTAATACCAAACTAGTACTGAAAAGGTACACCCCCCACCCCCCTTTCGTCAATGTATAATTCACACACTGAGTGGGACAGACTAGTAAAACTTCATCACATACTGTTCACATAAGGACAATAACTGCGCCATCTAGACAGCAGTTTTTCAGTATTTAGAGCTGGTTTTAGTCACCTATACAGGGCCTCACTATCCACTCACTGCCTCACTGCCACTTCAGATTGTGAGTCACGGCATCTCATAGCACAAGAATGTATTCTTCTATAATCACTAGTCTTGGGATACAATCAAAATAATGAATAATACAGAATGAATAATATATCTGTCTTCAACATGGCTTGCCAGACGTTATTTTCTTAGCTTAAGGTGAGGAGGCGAAACAAAAACAAGACCCCTCACCCCTCGTTAGGCCCCAGAGAAATGATTTTTCATTGGTCGCTTCACCACATGAAACAGCGTATTGTCCTGTGAATATCTGTGATCAGAAAGAACAGCAGCCATCTGAAAGAGGCATTTCACATGGTTGGAGGATGGGGAGCCTCCATCAGAGCTTGAGTCACTCCCAAAGAATCTGGCTGTGCAAATGCTTTGTCTGCTGCTCAGACGCTCTGCAACCACGGTGTTCTCCCGTGTTGAAGCCTGTAAGAGTTTAATCCCTCAGACTCCTAGATAGAGTATTGAAACATGTGGCGTTAAATATGATAAACTCCATTAAGGCAAGACACCCACAGATTAAATGAAACACTCTTTTTGCATTTGTTTTTTTAACTGCATATTTCAATATGCAAATGAGATGAGATATGTGCTAATTTGCATACATTTCTATCACATAAATCTGAACACTGGAGGAAGTCAGGCTCAAAATCTTTGTTTATGACATATTTGTGTCAGAGGTTTTTACTGAGAAGATTTTGGAATCTCTTTTCACTCAAAATACTTTGACAGTAGAATAAAAGGTTAACCATTATGAATGATCATGTCCTCGGTAGGGCGCCACGGTGGCGTAGTGAGTAGCACATTCGCCTCACAGCAAGAAGGTCACTGGTTCGAGCCTCGGCTGGGTCAGTTGGCATTTCTGTGTGGAGTTTGCATGTTCTCCCCGTGGTTGCGTGGGTTTCCTCCGGGTGCTCCGGTTTCCCCCAAAGTCCAAAGATATGCAGTATAGGTGAATTGGGTAAGCAAAATTGTCCATGTATGTGTGTGAATGAGTGTGTATAAATGTTTCCCAGAGCTGGGTTGCGGCTGGAAAGGCATCAGCTGTGTAAAACAAATGCTGGATAAGTTGGCGGATCATTCCGCTGTGGCGACCCCGGATTAATAAGCTGAAATGAAAATGAACGAACGAATGAATGTCCTCTGTAAAACTATAGAAAAACTGATTTACGTTAATAAATTTAAGGGTTCAACCTTTAAAATGTAAATGTGAATGTAAAATAGTGTAATTACAATAAAATACACATTCAATTTGATAAAGAAACAATTTAAAGTATGTTTTGGAGGTTTTTTCTTACATTAGATAAAACATAACACTATAAAAACCTCTAAATTGGCAGGTGCATGAAAATTCTTAAAAAGATATAATTAAATCAACCATAGCAGGCTTTTTTTCATATTTTGGAGTGAGTTTGCAGATGTTATTATGCTCAAAAACACTGTTCACTTGTTGCTCTTCCCTTGAGAAATTATTTTCTTATACAATTGATTTATGTTTCTGTAGGCTCGGCCCATTTCAGCACAATTAAAGGCATTAACTGAGCTTTCAGCAACATACAATCAGGGAAAGTTCCAAACTGACCCATTCCTGAATCATTATTGCACTTTTCAAGCAGAAAGCGTTTACGTGCTGTATCATAAAGGGTCATCAGATACAGAAACAATGAGTGTTCGCCAATGCGCCGCGACTCCCTGGTGGATTGTGACTCAGTGGTTGTCACACTAAGCATTTGAGCACATGCTTGCAATAAGTTAAATGGCTATAGGCCACATCGTACAACTTCAGAGAGATTGTGATGAGAAAGTGCAGTAGCCCTTGCTGTTCGTCCCCTTGGGAGCGAATTACAGTGTTTTTTTTTAAAGCAATTTTAAAGATTAGACAAAATGTAATGCAGGGGTTGATGCAGAAACCCTATGAGAATTAGCTGCTGTGAAGTATCACTGATCCGAACAATGGTAGTGTAATATGTATATGAATCATTTTTTGCAAGTTTGCTTTTTTAAAATTGTAGTGCAAACTACCAGGAACTTTTCTAATAACTTTTAGTAATGATAAAATGTATTATTGCATAATGTTTTTTCCTTTTGTTTTGTGAGGTCATAAAGTTACAGGAACTGCAATTAGCAGAGTTAAAAGCTTGATTGTGATGACACACTTCTTTGAACTAGTATAGCACATTTCCTTCTTCTAAATAGAGTACAAATGTTTAGATGCCGATAAAATCTTTATTGAATACCTTTATTCAGATGCATGTTGTCATTTACTGATCAGCTGACAATCAGGTCAATCATTGCTGGTGATTTTTTTTTTCTTTTCCAGAAATGTTTTAAAATAGATGATAAAATCATATCTGTTGACTTGAATTTTGACATTGTTGTTGACTGCAAATGCATACATTTGATACGATGCTGTTTCAGCTACAAATTGTACTGTATGCAGCTTTTTGTTTTTATTTTGCAAATTTCTGTGCATGAAAATGTTCATTAATGTTCAGACTTAATTATAAGTTTGTGATCTCTCTGGTTTTATTCAGCGCGTTTACCATCCTATAGCTCAAATTTTAACTTCTGTGTTAAACAAGTATTAAAATAAGTGTATAGTGGAAAATTTGTTTTAATGAGGTTAGCTAGGTTCTTTTGTCTTCAGTCATGTTTTTAAGGGATAGTTCACCCAAAATGTTAAAGGGCTTTTTTTTTTGCTTGCCCTCATGTCATTTATTACATAATTGTCCTTAATCAACAGTCTCAGCAAACATTCCCGAGCACGATTTTTTTTTTGTTTTGTGAACAATTTTTTTCTTTCATAAAGAAAAGTTACGTATGCTTGCACATTAGAGATATGATAAATAATAGTTTAAATAATTGATTCTACAACGATTCAGAGATTTTCAAAATGCATGGCTATTTTCTCCTGAAACGATTCTGGGCTTAGCTTTTAACAGCAGATGGCGTTGTATGGTTTACAAACAGCCATACTCTACTTGCATCCAATTCCTTACAAATACCACCCAAACTTAAAATAATCCTAAAGATACTCTTCCTCATGAGAATTTTAATCTATGGTTAAACACTAATGTAGAACGGCATCTGCTGTTATAATCTAAGTTCTGAATCAAGTTAAGAAAATTTCAGAATTGATGCAGAATCGATTTTTTAAACAGTCTTTCACTACAGCTCAATCACTTTTAAATATCAGTGACCAGAATACTATTTTTAATATTTCATTCATTCATTCATTCATTCATTCATTCATTCATTCATTCATTCATTTATTCATTCATTTTTCTTTGCATTAAATGAGATCATTTAAACTTCAAATTAATTAACTAAATTGCTTATTTTTGCCTAACCAATAATTCTAAATTGTATTTATTCAAGACAGAAACTATTTTGTGACCTATTGAAGTACATTGTATATCCCCTGCGGTCTGGTTAAACTGACACTCATAATTCACTTCATCTTATCTGTCCTCACAACATCACACAAGCCACTGATCTGGATGGTGATATCTTTATAGCTTCCTCTGTGAATATACTGTACCTCATTCCACAGAGTTGATGATAGGTTATAAAATGAGGCGTCCTCAAAGAGTTTACACAAAACATTGAAACTGTAGGTCTGGGAAACCCAAAATGATTGTTGTAATTCATAAGCATTGTGAAATTCACCACTTGACTAATAATGTCAACTTGTACACTTTCATTCTACATGGGATTTCAGTCTTTAGTAAAGCACTTCTTTACTGTAAAAGATATTCACACAGAATGACATTCCATTTGCTTTAAGATTTCTGTGTTGTTTTTTCTGTGACTTCATCAGTCGTCTGATAAAGTTTTTTAGATTTAACAATACTGTAAATGTCCTAACTTTTGTATACTCCACCAAAGCAGTTGTATTTATATTGTATTATTCTCACGTTTCAACTTTAAACATTTTCAACTTAAAACTTTTCCTTTAATTCATCCTGTGGTGAATCTGTCAACCAATTAATATAAATACTGTATAAAAAATGTGTGTATAAGGGGCTGTTTAAAACATTGTTGCACTAAAACTCTCCACTTTTTACTGAATCTTAATCACAACTATAAAAAAATATGCAGCTTTCATTTCGGTTTAACAGTTTACACATTAATAATTGACATCTCTCATCGTTTTAGGTTATTTAATGTCCAACAGTTTTCATAAACATGTCTATTAATATTGTTTAGTCTCACATCCACTGTGTTTCCTTCATTAAGTTTATGCGTGTATATGATTTGTAAATATTAAACAAATTTGACCTTTATAAATTAGATATGCAGTTTATGCATATGACAAATGTATTCTGAATCAGAATCTGAAGTATAAGCTTGATTTAATCTCTTTTTGCACCACATCAGAGTAAGTGTTTCATAACAGACTGGCAATAGTATTCATTTATTTTCCCTTATTGTAAAAATTGATTCCGACAGCCATATAAAGCTGTAATATGACAGAATTTTCCCTGCTGTGCGAGGATTATTATTTCTTCTGAGAGTAAGGGCGCAGTTTGGTTTTTATTGGGTTTCTTTTTCCGTCTTTAAGGGAAATGGAATATGACAGCTTATAAAGCATACAAGGCAAATATTTTATTTTAAATCAAACCTCAGTGGATATTTGTACAGGTGAAAAGTCATTCATGTAAATCTGAAAAGTGCTGTCAGCTTTATTTATTTGAGCTGTGTGAAACCAAGGTGTGAATTTAAGTCTTCCTGCAGTTGATCCCCATTTGAAATCCCTTTTCCTCATTTAACATCTGGATTCTAATTGTTGCAGACATACAGGTGACAGATAAGGCTTTTCTCCTGCTGTGAACCAAAATCACAGGTGGCAAGACTGATGTTCGTATATGCAACCATTAGTAAAATGTCATACAGGATTTTTTATAATGATTTATTTCAAAATAAACACTTTACGGACTAAATCAAACCAATGTACAAACTCACAAAAGAAAGAACAACAGATGTGCTGCCATAAGCTGCCATATACATAGAAGTAATATTCACATTAAGTGGGAAGCATGAGTGGAAGGCAGTACAAGTTACTTGTCAGTGCTGAAAATATAATGGAATGTCTGTGAAAGCTTTTCGGTTCAATTCTGGAAAAGCTTTCTTTAATGGCATCACCATACTGGGACATTTTTAGAGAGAAATTATTTTATTTTATTTTATTTTATTTTATTTTATTTTATTTTATTTT
>CAIGQQ010037872.1:4530097-4540745 GCA_903798035.1 Danio albolineatus
TATTGAGCTGAACTAATGACCGCACAGTATGTGCTCATTAGCGACTAGTGGCCATTCATGAGTGTTCAGCCCCAAGGAGCCAATCGTTCATCTCTAGCTATGAGTGTTTTGTTGTGCAGACCGGACAGTTCACACTTTTCTGGCCCCTAGACAATGATTATTGTTTAGCAGGTACGAGCGCACCAATAAAGGCAGCGTCTACTGGTTTGCCATAATAAGCTCTTTTATATTCGCCCACCTCCCCCAAACCGAACGAGCATCCAATCTTATAGCTGCCAGGGAAAAGAAAGATGATAGCAAGCAGTGCCATGATCTAATATATGATGAAATGTGGGAAAATGTCTTTCTTCTTGTGATTTCAGTACAACAGAAAAGCTTGTTTTGCTTTGTTTGGACGTTCACGATAACAATCAGCGAAGGAACTATTAAGGCAAGGCCGCAAAGCCTGAACATGTTTTTCATTAGCCAGGCAGTAGCTGCTAATCTTGCACATCAACTTAAGATAAATATTTCGGAGCACTGTAAGCGGACAGAAACGTTCAAAAGAAATCTGAGAAACCAACCGGGAACGGCTTTTGTGAACACGAAACAAGAAATACCAGTGTTTTAATGTGCGGGTGGCTTTTGTCAACAGAGACTAATATGTAAACAATGAGACTTTGATATTTGATGCAAATAATCATTTGATGTTGGAAAAAGTGAGTATGGTTTGTTTAAAGTGGATAAAAGTGACTCTAAAAGTGCTATATGATGAATTACACATTAGCTGAGTTTCCATCACCCTGTTTTAATGTTCACTTCGATGTATCACATCAGAAACGAGTGATGGAGATGGCAGATTTTGAAAAAAAAAAAGGTTTTTACACTCACTTGAGGTGAAAGAGTTAGAATATTAAATGGATTTGCATTTGGCACATAAAATTTGACGTAGTGAATATTAAACCTACAGTAGTGACCTGTGTTAGGTGTAAAACTATTTATATAATTAAATAATTTTTATGTTGATAAAGTAAAGTAAGGGATTACTTTTAGGTACATTTTAAGTAATTTAAATAGTTACTTAAAGCATTATTGCCTGAAATACGGAATAATTTCAACTGTTTTGTATAAATCAATTCATAAAAGCAGAGTAATTCTAAATATATTTGTTTTGTCTTATACAAATATATCTGCAGAATATCTCAGATAGCAGATATTTTTCTAATAAGAAAGGATAGATTTGTCAGAGGATTACACATGCTTAAGAAACTTAGCAGGAAATAAATGTCAATATATTCATTCATTCATTTTCCTTCGGCTTAGTCCCTGTATTCATCAGGGGTAGCCAAAGCGGAATGAACCACCAATTTAGCATATGTTTTACCCTAGCAGATGCCCTTCCAGTGGCAACCCAGTGCTGGGAAACACCCATACACTCTCAATCACACACATACACCACGGCCAATTTAGTTTATTCAATTCAGCTATAGTGCATGTCTTTGGACTGTGGGGGAAACCGGAGCTCCAGGAGGAAACCCACATGCAAACTCCACACAGAAATGCCAACTGGCCCAGTTGGGACCCGAACTAGCGACCTTCTTACTGTGAGGTGGTGAGCCACTGTGTCGCCATGTCAATTGTCAATATTGTATGTATAAAATAAATTTAAAGAGTTAAAAATGATTTATAAAGATTTAATTAAATTACTTATTGATTATTATAGTTACTTTTAGTTACATTTTAGACCAAGCATTAGAAAGTCATTTAAAAACTGAATTTGAATGATGTAATTGGTAATGAATAACTTTATTGAAGTAATTTAAACAACACTGGTTTTAAATCATTTGCAGTCCTGCTGTCTTCATTAGATTTGCCTTTTTTAAAGTGTTGGCTACACTGTAAAAAAATCTGTAATTTTATGGTTCATTTATAGCAAAAAAACGTAAAATTACGGCTGTTAAATTACTCAAATTTACCGTAAAATAACAGATATTAAATTACAGAAATTTCTTTAAATTTAAATTTCTGGTAAATTTCTGTCATTTAATATCCGTTATTTTACAGTAAATTTCTGTAATTTAACAGCCGTTATTTTGCAGTTTTTTTCCGGCACCCCAGCTGCCAGAATTAAACCGTAAAATTACGGCTTTTTTTACAGTGTAGATTACCAATACTACAGTTGCTCAAACAACTTGATGGAAACACACCTAATTCACATTTGGCATTTTTCTCTCTTCATTTTTCAAATTTTAAATAGATTGGCTTCACAATCTCAAAAAGTCTTAAAATGTCTTAAATTTAAAATTTTTAAATAAAAATTAGGCCTTAAAAAATTGTGTTGTAGGTCTTAAATCATTTTAAACCCATCTAAAGCTAACTGGGCCGACCGCATCCAGTCACCATCAATCCACCACAATAGAACATTTAACAAATGTTGTATTTATTAACTCTATTTACATATATGATTTAATTATCTTACTTACAATAACATTTGTTTAAAAATTCTTCATGTATTTACCCACGGACATTGACCTGGACTGACTGTTGTGCATAAAGTGTGTGTATGTATGAGGCATGTAAAAATCTTGGCCCAACCAGGCCATTAAACCAGGCCTTCCATTGGCCTAATCAGGCCATTAGAAAAAAAATCCTTAGCATTTAGTGCTGTATACGTCTAAAATTTTATTCACAATGGTTTTAAAAGGTCTTTAAAATCTTATATTTGATTACATTTAATGAAACATGCAGAAATCGTGGAATATTAACTTGTCTACTGTATTTACTATTTATTGTAAAGGAGATTTTCTTACTTGTTGATGGCGTTCTTCAGGTACTGCTGAAGCCACTTGGTCTCTGGGTTAATGCACACCTCCTTGTTGTTCTTCAGTTTAGCACTGCAAGAGAAAAGTGTACATTTCCATTATATCCTGTGATCTAATAGCAAGGTGCTGAAATTTGAGCTTTATAGACATTCAAATTGCAGTATAAGCAAGCAATCATTACTAAGTACAAAGCTACAAGGGTCCATTGTGAGCAGATTTTGAATGCAGTACAATAGAAACCCCATAGTCAGCATCGGCCATACAATAGCCGAACAGTTGTGCATTCAAGCTCAGCCAAGCAGTTGGTTCTCAGTCACTCCTCTCTCTAGTAAGTGATATTACACTGCTCTCTCTCATCACCCGAAGGATTAATCTTCTGCATCTGCGTACTCTCTTTTCACTACAGGCCTTAACAGATTGTCAGATTGTTATCTCGCTCTTGCTTGTAGCTCTCAGAGAAGAGATTAGATTATAGGTGTCTTGTCAGCACAGGTGAGACATTTGTTTTCAATTGGCTACAACATGACACAAACAAATCATTCAAGTCTTGCTTGTATAAAGGTTTTGGGTTTATATTAATCATTTATGAAAATATTTACAAATATAAGATTTGATTACATGATTACCTGTTGATTCATTATTTAGAATGTTAATTAGAAAATTAAATGAGTGAATGTGTATAGAAGGCAGCAAATTTATTACCTCTCCTGTGAAATCTCAGTTTTTTTTTTATATATTTCCTAAGTAATGTTTAATAGAGCAAGGAAATTGTCACTGTATTTCCCATTATACATATTTTTCTTCAATAGATACAGAAGTGTATATTTATATATATATATCCTCAAACAATACTGTAGAGTCGAACACGGGGGTAGAGAAAGCATTTTTATCCATATTTAGATCGGATATGAAGCGCGCCTTTGTATCATCAATTAAGCGTCAAGGTGAAACGGATATAAAAAACACGACACGGAGAGGCAATTTGATAAAAAAGAAAAAAACAACAACAACATTACCGCGTTAGAGCTTAAATAAACTTTATAACGCAAAAACAACATCACGTACGCTTAGTAATACAGCTGTTCTGTGTCAGTTAAGTCAGTTGACTGTTGAAATTCAAAAATGTTAACCCAACTGGTTGAGTTATTAAAAAATAACCCAATAAAGGTTAAAAATAACCCAGCAAAGCAGCAAATATTTTAACCCAACCATTGGGTTAAACAAAATAACCCAACGTTTTTAGAGTGTAGAGAAAATCTATCACTTTTAAACTGACTGGAATAAAAGCATTTTTAATAAAAAATAATTCATAAGTGCAATATTATTTGCCCCCTTAACAAATTGTTATATTTTTGAGGGGATACAGAACAATCCACTGTTCTCCAATTAGCCTAACTTGCCTAGTTAGATTGTTAACCTAATTACTTAATTAAGCCTTTAAATTGCATCTAGTATAATTATGCAAAATACCCTATGAAATATCATGTACTGTCATCATGGCAAAGACCAAAGAAATTAGTTATGAGAAATTTGTTATTAAAACGGTTAATTATTTAAAATGTGTTGAGAAAAATCTCTCCATTAAACAGCGTTTGGAAAATATTTGAAAAAAGTCTCAAGAGGGCTAATAATTTTGTCTCCGATTGTAGCTATATAACAAGGTTATTAAAGTTAAACATAAAGAAATACCTTTACATAAATATTTTCAAATAATAAAGATTATTTAATTGAAAACTTATTTTATTTCAGCTAGTTTCTCTTTTCCATTTAGTTTTAGATTCAAGTAATAGAACTAAAACTAACAAAAATAACTCACAATAATATATAAATTAATTAAAATGCAACACAGTTAAAAAATAATAATAAAAATGTCAGAAACCCAAACAAAATCAAACTTAAAACTAAACTTTCATTTAAAACAGAAAATTAATTATAATAATAACAACAATAAATTCATATTGGAATAGTAATTTCATCATTTATATTTTTTCTACCATAAACTACAGTGTCTGTGATTTATGTCATGTCTGCTGACTTTAACAGCTGTGATTTATTGTCCTTTTTATAATCCTGTAAGTGACACATTACTAAAGCAGCCACAAAGAAAGTCCCTAAATAAGTCCTGAAAATATCACAAGGACGAGAACATTCTTCGGGAGACAAGATTATCTCTAAACTCTGTATCCACCATCATCCAGATATCGGTATCATTTAAAGTAATCACTTCTTATCTTCAATTCGCAGATCTCCTCTAATTTGGTTAGCTGGCTCTTTTGAAGTAGCTGCGGTTTATCGGGGCCTGGCATTTGTTGCTCTATCTCGATGTAGTCAGCGGGAGTTTGAGAGGGTCCCGGACCCAGAACAGCAGGTAGTAATTACTTCACAGCAAGCCAAGGCCAACAGCAAACACTGGCAGATAGTGTTACCAGCATCAGTCATCAATGCAGATTTGAAGTATCAAGGGCTCTTGAGCTCTGGGATTCAGGTTCTGATCTGCTCTCCGGGGCTTCGCTTTGGCTTTTGTGTCAATCGTTAGTCGTTTTTTAGGGGGAGATTTTTGAGTATGACCAGCTGGTTTTATCTGACTGACCCTTTGACACCGTTGAAGTTTTTGTTTACGCCTTGGTGAGCATTTATGGTATGGAAAATTAGTGAGGTTTGTAATGGAGCTTGACGTGGCATTGCCATTAATCTTTGTTAAAAATCCAAATAAAGCAGCTGTTTTGAGTGCTTCACTCAGCAGAGGTGAAAACAGGCAGGGAGGATGGTTCACATCAGCATGCAAGACAACAATGTGCTGAAAAAATAGCTGCTTGTTAAAATTACTTATTTAAAATGAGCTGAAGCAAAAAAAATGTTTTAAATTTTAGACTACTTATTTGTATTATGTTTGATGCACTATTTATATATTTGAACAATAAAAGGGTAAATTAATCATTCTGTGACATTATTTTTGTTGTTTTGTACTGCACTGTACAAAAATACTGGTCGCCTTATATTTTTAACCTGAATAAATTAACCTTATGAGTCCATTGAACTTCTATTATGTTACACTGACTTAAAACAGCTTGCGTAACTTATAAAATTGAGTAAGAACAAGATAACTTTAGTTTAACAAGTTACAATGAACTAAAACATATGTTGTCATGACTAATTGATCATAATTTCTTACATGTTTTGCTGCGTAGTGTATGTGTTGTTCCCAGCATGGTTTGCAAGAGATTGCATTAAAAGGGAAAATCTTGTCATTAATTATAATCTTAAAGGCATATGTAAAACATGCTGGGTTCCACACAATCAATTTTAAGTGGATTGAACATGAACCAATTAAGTTGTCCCCCAAAAAACCCTCAAGAATTGTGTTGTTTCAGTTCATTTTAGATAAGTACTTTGAACAAATACCAAACGTCATTTTTGAGTGTAGATAACCCAAAAATGATATTACCTCATCATTTATTCTCCCTCATGAAGTTTTAAACCTTTATAAGTTTCTTTCTTCTGCTGAACACAAAAAAAGATGCACTGAAAAAAAAATATTTCCGCAAAACTGTTGCAAACAATATTTATCTGTTGAATTTAAACAAATTAAATCTAATAATGTTCAACAAAATAAATTGTTTACAACCACTTAACATAAATAAATTGTAAATCCAAGAAATCATCTTTGAATCATTTTTTTCCAGTTTATTTTGGAGATGCAAAGTCAATGGGTTCCAGCAACTAGCATTTTTGTGGTGTTCAACACAAGTAGGAAAGTCAAATTAGTCAAAACTATTCACTGTAAAAAATGCTGGGTTCTTTACAATCGATTTGTGTTGGGGCAACAAGAAAGAATTAAGTTAGCTTATTTCTTTTTTACAAATTTAAGTGGATTGAACGTAAGTTGTCTCAAAAAAAAACAAAAAACAAAACAAAAAAACGATAAATTGTGTTGTTTCAGCTCATTATAAATAAGTATTTTGAACAAAGAGCATATATCATTTTTGAGTGTCCCTTTAACAAATTAAAATAAGCACATGGTAAAGATTGATTAGTTGAGTTTACTTTAAAAAGTGAATAATCCTGTTGCTTTTAAAGTGATTAGTTGAGTTTGAGTAAACATAATGAGTAAAATTCAGTTAATTATGTGCAGAATTCTAAAAATTAAGTCAATTTAACAACAAATTTGCTTATTTTTTTTAAGTAAAGTGAACTTGTCGCTTTTAAGTCAAAGGGTTTGCTGTTTTTTTAAAGGGAAGTAACTAATTGCTTTATAAAATGTAGGAAAACTTGTTAGACTTTTAATCTTCAATTATTTTGCAGTAATTGTTCTGAGATCAGTCTGTTTTCATTGTCCAGTGTGTTACACATAAAAAAACGTTATAATAGTTGTTCATTTTAATGAAGAATTCTTAAGTTCTGCAATAGTTAACATTCTGATTGTCCAAAGTAAGTGATTGAGATTGATTGGTTCAGCAAATAAGCTGTTTTCAAGTTAAGATCATTTAAATAAAAGCGTCAAGGATCGAAACAACAATCTCATTGGTTCAAAACGAATCTCACTCATTGGTTCCATTTGTCTGAATTAATTAGAAATGTGTATCATAATTACATTAAGTATCGTCAATGTTTCATGTGTGTGTCTGTTTCTGACTAAGCACACCATTCAAGCCCTTTACATGTGTGAGAAAGAGGAACCTTGCAGACCCCATCCCGCTGTTTTCCTGTACAAAATACAAATGCATCCATGCTTAAAGCTCCTTACCCCCCTCCTATAGCATTTCCACTTGGATGTGTGCGATTGTGAGAGCCTGTCTGACAGTATAATGCCAATTCCTGGCCCATTCAGTGGTTGGAGATTGATGGGGTGAGGTGATGCGCTCCTCAGAGCTGCTGAGCGAGGAGGAAAGGAGCAGATACTCACATGACTTGGAAGGGGCAGTTGGGTGTGTGAAGGAACTTGAGCTCGCGAATGCTTCTCTGTGGGACTGTGTTGACTGTGGAGCGGCACCAGCATCTCTCTACCAGGCTGATGGGCTTTGCTAAGGGAAAGAATTAAGAGAAACTCAGTTCAGCTGTTTCCTTGATGCTTTTAATTCACTGCATGTGAACGTTGGATGGAATCACGATGAATAACGAGAAAGGCCATAAATACAAATAATCATGTTTAATCACACCACAGATGTGTGTTGTAAAAAGAAACAGCATCCTTGACTAAAAACGAAACTTAATATTGGGTCAAATTTTCGAAATCCATTATGTAATATATCTGCGCTCCAAACTCACTATTGCAACACTCTTTAATAACAACAAGCACAATTTTCAGAGAGACTGGGAATGCTAGGTCCTCTATGGAAACTGAAACTTCAGATATAGAGATTAAGTCATATTATGACAAATTTAGTAATTAATGGGGATACTAGTGGGTATAGTATTATATATTTATAGTAATCTATATTATTTTCTATAATATTAGAGTAGGGGTTCTGAAACTTGGATCTCCATAAGGGACCACAAGATAGTATTACAGGGTTTGTGTGAAAATGTTGGAGAAAAATAAATATATTTTGCAATAAAATGTACAAATAAACATAAGAAATATAAAATAATACATCATTACAACATTGATACAATGATTTATTTACTAAAATACAAAATTATCGAAACGAATATGTCTAATAAATAAACAAATAAACATTGTTCTATGAGTACACTTAAACAATAAAGTGGTCCCATTAAGAACCTTTAACAATCTTTTCAATACACAAAAGGTTGTTTATAGTGGAAAAGGGTTCTTTACATTATTAAAATGTTCTTCACGCTAAAAAACTGTTCACTGAAAGACCCTTAATGGCATCAGTACACACATGCCTTTTGGAGTCTTTCTTCTTAAAGGAAAAGTGCAGGAAATTGTAGAAAATATTTAGGAACTAATAATGTTCCCAAAATATTTTAATCACTTAATAATTTTCCGTCGTTTTACTAAAACTAAACGATAATCGTATAAAAGTAAATAAATAAATAAAAATAAATCAACTTTACATAGTTGAGTATTTTAAGGAATTCAAACCAATATATTTAATAATAAAAATAAGTGCACTTTATAATCCACAATGTTTTAGGTTTTGCTATAGGAATCGGAACGTGCATGCGCGCAGATACGCGTAATCATCTTCAATAGCCTTCACATTCTTGCGCATTAAAGAGTGTGAGTTGTGTGAGAGCGCGGCATTATTGTTCCATTTGGCTCAGACCTGTTGCACACTCAAGGAAGCAAAGACTTCACAGCTCGACATTGTAAGTGAAGACTGCGATGCGCACGTATACAAACACTTTAACGGACATTGCCCACTCACAAGAGCCCAGAGGTGTGAAGTACCTGCGACTTAACGGAGCTCGATCCAGTCCACTTGTAAAATGCTAATGACATCTCTAGTAATCTATGCTTTTTGTCATGCAAACGCGCGCGCCATGGTTAGAGCCGCGCGCACTGGCTCGATTGAAGTAAAGACTGGCGCTATCTCTGCGGTTTTGTTTTATCCTCTTAATTTGTGGGTAATTAAGAGAAAACAAAGAGGGCGACAAATACACACATTAATCAACGCCGTGACAGTGGCTTCTCGGCTCTCCTGAGCGAATGCGCTGATGATGCACTGACCATTAGAAAAAGTGCACTCATGAAGGTATTATTAAAAATCAAAGGGTGATATTTTAGTGATTCAATAAAACAAAACAATAATGCGTAAGTTGTTACATTACTAATAAATACAGCGTTTTTTTTATTTTTATAAAAATGCATAACGGCTATTAGATGTTCTGTTTTTTAACCGATACACACTCAAGCCGTAAAAAATAATAGTTTTGAAGTTTGCACCAATTGCATAGATAAATTTTAATGCGCGGAATTGCAACATCACCACAAAGTGTGCCAAAACGTGCATCAAAGCTTTACGCACAGTGCAAAAACAACGTAAACATTTGCATAATCAACAGTAACTTACCGTTGGAAATCGGTGCATGAATGACGACCGCTATCAGAGCGACTACTACGATCACTTTGAGATCCATGTTTGCAGTGTGAAGAAGAGATCCGCACTGTGTAGAATCCAGGAGCAACTGTGACAGCAGCAACTGCGCCTCGGAGTTAAATTTGCGCACAGGCTCCGGTCCAAACACCCCCTCCAGTCCCCCACCTTCAAAAGGAGAAAGTGGGTGTTCCCACGATGATTTGTCAGCTATTGGCACTACAGATATCTTCTATTATTACATTTCTGGCGCAAGCAGTCTTTTTAAAATGTATTAAATATTTAATATTTGCGATATATTATGTTTTGTGATGAATATTGGGATTTAAAAAAACAAGACGTGCAGGCATGTGAAGAAAATATTTAAATAATATAAACAATATATAACAAAAACAAAATAATAGTCAAACTGTTTTCATGTCCATTTTGTGTGATATTTAAAAAGAAATAAATAATATTGCTTCACTTTATAAATATTATATATCTATCTATCTATCCCCCAGCTGGGTCAGTTGGCATTTCTGTGTGGAGTTTTCTTCCCGTGGTTGCTCGAGTTTCCTCCGGGTGCTCCGGTTTCCCCCACAGTCCAAAGACGTGGTATAAGTGAATTGAGTAGGCTAAATTGTCCGTAGTGTATGAGTGTGAATGAGTGTGTATGGATGTTTGCCAGAGATGGGTTGCAGCTGGAATGGCATCTGCTGCATAAAACATATGCTGGATTAGTTGGCGGTTCACTCCGCTGTGGCGACCACAGATTAATAAAGAGACTAAGCCGACAAGAAAATGAATGAATGAATATCTATCTATCTATCTATCTATCTATCTATCTATCTATCTATCTAT
>CAIGQQ010037872.1:4540755-4554847 GCA_903798035.1 Danio albolineatus
CTATCTATCTATCTATCTATCTATCTATCTATCTATCTATCTATCTAGAGATAGATGTTTTTGTCACAAAGTATTCAGAAATTGAAAACACATTAGTCAAAGAGGGAGAAAATTGCGTGAAATGCATTTTCTTAATGTATTTTTAATAACTTACTCGATTCTCTGACCTTTATTTTTCAAGTCTTATTTGTATTCTGCGTTTAGTGTTTCATTATTGTGGATTTCTTTATTTTTACAAATTTAGCCACAGAACCCACCAAATTATTCCCAGAGAATCCAGAGGTCTGCATCTGCTTGCCTTTAGTCATGCTGAACTCTTGTTCTGTATAGGCTGAAATAACCTGGTTTACTTCAAAACTGATTCATAATAACTAAATGAGTGAACTGCAACCTTCGTATTAGCAAGATAAATAAACAGGCATGCAAAACCCAATTAAAATAAATAAATAAATAAATAAATCTATTATTGTTCCATCTTCCCCCTAAGAGGAAACAGAGGGAAAGTGAGAAAGAGAGAGCAAACAATTAGCTTTATATAGGGCCAGAAGTTTCCAGCAAGCCTTCCAGTTAAATGTGAGTAGGGTGACGTTGATGTGGAGGAGGAGGGGGGTATATTAGTTTGTATAACAGAACACAGATGTGCTCACGGTTCTCAGGGATGTAGCTGTGCTGTTCTCGACTTTTGTCCTATAATGAAGCTCTAGAGGAGAAGGGTTTGTTCTCTTTTAATATGACTGTGAACAAGGTCAAACCTGCTGCTCAGTGGCCCATGAGTGCCAGCGCGGTGAAGGGTTCAACTGTTGGCAAGCATTTAATCTCTCTCACAGTCAATTACTCTTAAGTCAGTCCCTCCAGGATTTTTTAGATTCTGCGATT
This sequence comes from Danio albolineatus, assembly GCA_903798035.1. Taxonomy (NCBI): domain Eukaryota; kingdom Metazoa; phylum Chordata; class Actinopteri; order Cypriniformes; family Danionidae; genus Danio; species Danio albolineatus. The sequence goes on from CAIGQQ010037872.1 coordinate 4,541,632, forward strand.
GCATAATGTACCACAAAATCAAGGAAAGGCAGCAAAAATCATTCATTGGACCTTGGCATTTTTATTTTGGGCAGCTTTAGATTATCGCGATGCACATTCAGCCAAAGTCCACATGAAGCAGTCTACGTGCATTGAATTGATTGCTGAACTTCAAGTTGTTTCAACACTGTAAATAATGCTGAGTTCCACACAATTCCTTCATGTTGTCCCAACACAAATCGATTAAGTCAACTTTATCGATTTTAGAAATTTAAGTGGATTGAACATACAACAATTAAGTTGTCCCCAAAAACTTTAAGAATTGTGTTGTTTCAACTCATTTGTAATAGTTTAAACAAGCAGCAAAAGTCATTTTTGAGTGAATCATGCATCTGACAATTCCAGTTAATGAACCACAGTAGACCTGCACACACTCTGTCATTTTTATTTTTCAGTATTTTTGTTTCTGACAGCACTTCTTAGTTTTACATGCGTTCATATATTCATCAAACAACACAAAATGTTTTTAATGCCCAATATGATAAATAGTGAGAATGCAAAGAAAAAGAACAGCTCAGTTTTATACTGTAAAAAATGCTGCGTTCCACACGACTGATGTGTTGAGACAACATAAAGTAATTAAGTTCGTATTAGGTTTTGCAAATTTGATTGATCATGAAACAATTAAGTTGTGCCCGAAAAAAAACCTCAAGAATTGTGTTGTTTCAGCTTATTTCACATAAGTAGTTTGAACAAACAGCAAACATCATTTTTGTATAGAGACTCAAACTTGCTATTTATGACCTAAATCTCATAATAATGTCTTTACTCAAACAGTAAGATATTTACATTTTTTGTTTTATGATTAAGGTCTGTAATTTTAATTGTGAAGACAATTTTAGTGCAGTCATTTCATATTTAATAAAAATACATTTCAGTTTGTACATTTGTTTGTAATGTTAATAATGTTGCTATAGATATACTTAATGTGATCATTTAGAGTTACTTGTGTTTGAAATATGACACGGCATAGGATTTTTTATGTAGTATCTCAGTGTTGTTGTGGCTGGAAGAGCATCCGCTGCGCAAAACAAATGCTGGATAAGTTGGTGGATCATTCCGCTGTGGCAACCCCGGATTAATAAAGGGACTAAGCCGACAAAAAAATGAACGAATGAATGAGTATCTCAGTGTTTGAGCCCAATAGGTCTTGAGGTCAAAAAGTAATACCAATTTGATAAGTTTGTTGTCCATATTTTCAACATAAAAAAATGAAGCAAATATTGGCGAAAAAGAAATGCCACCGCAAAATCATTTTTGTCATCAAATATTTCATGAAATTCAGATGAGACTACTGTAAGTGGTGTGAACGTTATTGATGGTTCATCCTTCATTGTCTAATTTAAGAAAGTGTGGAAGGGATTTGAGAATTGGAATAAACAACGGCTGGCATTGAAGCTTTTATATGTTTGTCTTTAGTTAGTTACTGTGTGCTTAAGCTATTTTTTTAAGTGTCTTTAAAGTGTTTGAGTGCTCAGCTTTGCTCTCTTCAAAAGGCCGGAGGTAAATGCAGATGCCATTTTACAAGGTGCCACCGGTGGGAGAGTTCACACCCCGCCGGACTCTCCACAGCCACTTCTCCAGTTGACCAGTAGAGAACGAGAAATGGAAGTAGAAAGTACAACACATTGATTCTAAAGCCTAAGTGTTTTATACTTGTGAATTAGCTTGAGGTCGTTTTCTAGATTCATGCACCATCTTTTGATCACATGTAACTTAGGGCGCCACGGTGGCGCAGTGAGTAGCACGTTCGCCTCACAGCAAGAAGGTCGCTGGTTCGAGTCCCGGCTGGGTCAGTTGGCATTTTTGTGTGGAGTTTGCATGTTCTCCCTGTGGTTGCGTGGGTTTTCTCTGGGTGCTCCGGTTTCCCACACAAGTCCAAAGACATGTGGTATAGGTGAATTGGCTAAATTGTCCGTAGTGTATGAGTGTGAATGTGTGTGTATGGATGTTGTGGCTGGAAGGGCATCCGCTGCGTAAAAAAAAAAATATCCTGAATAAGTTGGCGGATAATTCCGCTGTGGCGACCCCGGATTAATAAAGGGACTAAGCCGACAAGAAAATGAATGAATGAAGAATGTAACTTATAATATACAGTGGGGGAAATAAGTATTCAACATGTCACCTTTTTTCTCAGAAAACATATTTCTAAAGCTACTGTTGACTGTTTTCACCAGAGAACTAAATAAATACATATATGAAAATAAAACAAGTCTAATTGGTGTCTAAAGGCAGTGAAATCCCAGACAGCAGCTGAAATCTCTCAGTAGTTAAAATGGAGATAAATGGTGACATGTTGAAACCTTATTTCCCCCACTATAAATATAATAGAAAACAATAGAATTAAATAGAACAGAATACAAAAATGCATACTAATTTTATTGATTTAAAACTTTTTTTCTCACAAATGAGCAAAACCTAGTGTTTTGAAGGCAAACTTTTAATAGTCATCAAGCTAAATATGCATGACAGTATGTATATGTGGTCAATAAACTATTGTTACACTGAATGACAGCAGAATAATTTAAAAGATGGGACACGTATCACAGAATAGAACACGATTAACAAAACTGGTCTCGATAATTGATTAAATATACAGCAGGAGATAAGGAGACAAATGTTATGGCTATGAGCCTTTGCCAGTGTCAATATGGAATACACACACATTCTCTCTCTCTCTCTCTCTCTCTCTCTCTCTCTCTCTCTCTCTCTCTCACACACACACACACACACACACACACACACACACACACACACACACACACACACACACACACACACACTGCTCCAAGTTTATACATATTTTGAGTGAGTCGTCAGAAAAGTTAAAGGCATTTGTGTGTTTGATTCTATAGTCCAGCTCTGTGTTTTTGAATAACAGCAGATGGATTGGCTTTGCGATGCTAATATTCTGGTTTAGTTTGAACAAAAACAGTATAATATTTTACGCTGCAGAGCTCACAAGGAATGAACACCAGAATGAACTCTCGAACTACACTCTTAAAACTCAAGGTTTTAAAAGAAGGCTTTGAAGACATGTCATAAAAAATAAATACATTTAAGTTCAAATTTAAGCAAACAATTCTACTTGATTTGTTATTTGAAGAGCATTTTAATAGTTTAAAGAACCTTATAGATCAAAAAGTTCTTTGTATATCTAAGGGTTCTAATGGAAGCATCAATGCCAAAAGAGAATCTTTCCTTTTAGGAATGTTTTCTGAATGTGATTATTTTACACTTTATTTGTTTAAAAAAAGAATCATCTTTACCTATTAGAACCTCATGACTGGCAAAAGAGCTTGTGGGAATATTCATGGAGTAATTTTGGATTAAAGCTAATTAACCGGTTAGATAATCATTTGACCGTAATGAGGGAAGAGGTGTCGGGACAGCCTCAGATCTTGGCCCGTCCCGGTCGCCCCCCACATGGAGCATTGGGGGTCTTGCTGAGGAGCACCCCTGAGTTAAGTAAACATGCAGCCAACAGGGGAAACTAGAAGTGTTGTCATTGACACGAGAAGAGGCTGTGAGGGTCTAAATCCAGCCTTGCAGACTCCATGCCCCCCATACGCCTGCGGAGTGATGGAGTCCCACCCAGACAACACCAGCTCTCTGTTTCAATGCTGTGCTTGACCACATTTGTTTAGATTGAAGCAAGTGACTCGATTTAGTTTGCCGTATGTATATTTAACAGCTGCGCTTGTGTTGTTTTAATTCGGCTTAATTCTGAGTAAAAGACATTGTTTTGTGAACTGTTAAAGAAAAAAATAATAATAATAAATAAAAAGATTAAATAAATAACCCATTAAAAGAGCTGGTGTTGAGCTTTCAAATTTTTATTGTGAAAGTTTTGTCAATCTGGAAAATAATAAAAATAATAAAGATAAGTAAAAGTCAATTAAATAAATACATACATACATACATACATACATACATACATACATACATACATACATACATACATACATACATACATACAATTTAATGACTGACCCATCAAAAAATTGTTTTTATTTAGCCTGATATCAATATTTTGGCTTAAAGTCATTGTAATGTGTGTTGGTATTTAACTGTGAAATTTTGTCAGTCTGGAAAAAATCAATAATTAATACATATAACCATTTAAAAGTGCTGGTTTTGAGCTTTCCAGATTATTTTATTGTGAAAGAGCTGATCGAAAGTGCTGAGGTTTGCGAATTGGCTCCATGTCCATTACACCACATCTGGCCACGCCCCTTTGCTGCGCGGGGTGTATGCTTGTAACCTGAAGGGTTTATAACATCATTAACCAGGAAGTATGTTTTTGTAGTCCCCAAACTTCATTCGCTGTAGGCTTTGCTAAGCTAACTCTGTAATAGCCAATGTCTCCCTTTGCTTTGAACTTTGAGCGTCTTACATTCAGAGATGTTGTTTATGTTTACACAGCTACATTACACATCAACTAAAGTTTAAAATATGATATCATAGTGGACCACCCCTTTAAAAATACCAAAGTTTAGCACTTTGTATTCAACTTTTACTCCATGATAAACCAGTATAAAGCAGACAATCTGATTTCATGGCAGAAGACATAGAGTAAGAACTTCAAATGCAACATTGATAAAAATGTCCGGGAGGATATTCAGAATAACCTTAAATATTTCATTCTTCAATAGATTTAAAGAAATGCAGTTAAATATTGTACATAGAGCTTATATATATCCCCAAATGAATATAGTAAAATAAATAACACCGTTTCACCTCAATGTCCCAAAATGAATTTCCTTAGACTGCTCATTTTTGGAATGGTGTTTGTGACAGGCTGTCCATAATAAATAAACAGAAGTTTACAGTCTCACCATTAATGTGCTTACTAGATCTTCTGCAAAGACTGGACAATCCTGGTTAAAGAAACCATAATTATGGAAGAGATTGAACATATATTAAAAGGTACATCTAAGTTATTTCAGAAGCTGTGGGAAATTCCTTTGACACATCTTGGCATTAATTCTAAGTCTATTGAGTAAATTTATTGTGCAAATGTGTGTAAATTTATATTTATTCAGTTTTTGAATTAATTTCAGTAATAATATTGACTGATATGAAAGTGTTCATTTGATTTATGTACAATACAACTTGTAAAGTAATATTTTCTGTCTTTTAGTAGATATATTATATGAGAGACTTGCTTTGTTTACCAAATAAGTGGATCTGATGCATTTGCATTGCAAACATTAAATAAAATTTTAAAATATATTATTTTAGTTATGATACTCCCTCATTATTCCACATAAATCCACAGATTTTTAACTAAATTCTCTGCTGAAATAGTGAAATAATATCTGCAGATTCTGTCTGGCCCTTTGCTCATTACTGTGTATGCAACTTATTTTGAAAAACCAAATAAAAAAAGAACACTTGAAAGTCAATAATATTAATAAAAACAACAACAACAACAAAATTATTATTATTATTATTATTATTATTATTATTATTATTAGTATTATTATTATTAGTATTATTATTATTAACAATAGCATTTAAAAAATCCATTATTCCTTTATATTATTTTGTTCACCTAAAATATGACAACACTGCGACACTGGAATTTTAATGAAAGACTTTAGATCTTGAATGAGGACTAATTTGTTTGTATTAGGTTTTTGAAACCAACATCTAAACCAACTGTTAGAGAAAGAAAAAGCATATGGTCTTGATGACATTGGAATTGATTCAGAGGAAGTCTTAAATTAGAAATAAATTGTTCTGATTTAAGACTGTTTTGAATTAAGTGCTTGAAACAAACATACAAAACAGGTGTTAAAAAAACTGTACAGAAAACGAATTATTGCGGAACAGCCTTCATGACAACATCTCAACGTGACGCTAACCTCGGTCTTCCCTCTATAGGAGCCAGATTGTAAATGTGGCCCGTGATTTTCTTCCTTTATGTTGGTAATGAGTCACAGGGCAGGCTCATGAATAGACTCTCCGCGGGACGCCTCAGCACTGTTTGTCCTGTACACCTCACACAGATCTCTGACTGTCAGACTCAGATGGAAATGAGGGGGTCTGGTGCAGATATATGCTCTTCTGAGTGGGAGTAGATGACCAAAATTACTGATGGCTCATAGTTGAATGGAGGATTGGCTGAACAGGAATCACATAAGAGCAGTCAAGAGAAGTTTTTTTTCTTTATTAAATACATGGTGATACACAACAACCACACACATTAACAACAACAGCAAAAAAGTTCTGTGAAAATTACTACAACTTGCTATTTAAAATCCCAATAGAGACTGGTATAAATGATTTCCTGTAGGGATTACTTGTGCATAACATATTGAACTCTATAATGCTTCCCTGAAGGATGTATTGTAAATAAATCATAAATTGAACCACTTTTTATAGCTAGCGCATTCTTAAAAAAAACATTGATTCATAAATGAACTGAAGTGATTATACTCACGGCTTTCATAAAAAGTTTAAATGACCAACGTACAAGCCTTGATTTTAACTGAACCGAAAGTTTCCCAGACCAAGCTTGCATTTTACACAAAACCTCTTTATAAATCACCAACGTGATTTTCTGTCTTACCCCAGCAACCTTTTAGAAAGTCTTAGAAATATAGTTTTTGTTGGAATCTTGAGCATAGATATCACTGTGGGCTTTCCAAGTCAGAGAGCAAATAACTGATCACCCCAAGATACTTGAAGCTATTCATTTGTTCAATAGTGTGACCGTGAATCATTTCTGCACTGTAATCAATCATTTCGTTGTTCCTGATATTCTGTTATGTCCTGGTTCTTTTGTAACAGACTAAGGCCCCCGTTTACACTAGTGCATTTTAGTTTTAAAACGGCGTTTTAGCAAGAAAATGATCCGCGTCCACACTCGCGTTTTCACCCAGCGTCTCAACAGATCTCCGTCTTCACTAATCCACCAGAAACGTATATCACGTGACCATTCGCGCACTCTGGGCATGCGCGTTCAAGTATAAACAGGAAGCATGCGTCTCGCTCGGCATTCGGTTATTGTTAGTCAACAATCGCTGGTTGAACGATGAACGCGATGGTAAAGAAAGCAAGAGAGGTCTTTTTGTGGACAGACAACGAGGTTGAGTTGTTACTTAAAGTAACAAATGAATATAAAACATCCATGGCTATCGAAAATACAGTGTTTACAGTGAAGACTGGTCTGCTGTCTGCCGGTGACGTTATAGCCACGTGCTCTTGATGAATAAGGGAAGGATACGCAATGACCCAAAGCCCCAATGACGTAGTGAATCTCAGCAGCCACGCCTCTGTTTTCAAAAGTATGCGTTTTCCCACGTCCACACTGAGACGCAGCAGCATCGTTTTAGAATGAAAACGCTCTCTCCAGCGTTTCTAAAACGCTCCGTTTTCGCACCTCGAAAACTCCGGCGTAATATGGACGGATGTCGTAACCGTAGCAAAACGTATGCGTTTTAAAACGAAAACGCACTAGTGTAAACGGGGCCTAAGGGCTCTATTTTAATGATCTAGGCACTACGTCTAATGTACATTTTGCAAAAGCATTAAGTGTGTGTCTGAATCCACTTTTGCTATTTTAAGGATAGAAAAATCCGCTTTGCACCCTGGTGCATGGTCTAACAGGGTTGTGCTTATTCTCTTCATGAGTTATGTGTGTGTTTTGAGCATAATGTGCATTAAACTAATCAGTCTCATCTCACATCCAGAGTCAGTTGCGTCGCGCCATGGCACGTTTGTTATTTACATGGCGACTTTGTAATTGGAAAAACTGAATGCTTCACTTAGTTAAAACTGTGTGAGAGGATAAAGAATGAGCCTCCTCCATTCAGCCTCTTTACTTTCTCCTTACTTTACTTTTACTCTTTACTCCCTTACTTTCATTGATAAGGAAACGGTGTTGCATGCACTACACTAAAGACATCTATTAGCCTACATATTTAATTTTGCGCAAAGATTTGTTTCAAAACTATTTCTAAATTCAGTTCTAGCAAATGAATAAATGAATAATAATAATGGAGTGTGGTCAAAAACGTTATATCCAAACATTCATCCTATCCTTATGCCCCATATGGTGATGCATTCTTCTTCAAAACCTGACAGGTGGACAAATCTAAACTAGTTTTTGTTAAAACAAATATAAATATGCATATAATAAATACTACTACTACTGCTACTAATAATAACATTATTAATAATTAATAATAACCCCCCTCCCCCATAACGAAAGCAGTCTGAGCTGGACTTTAGACCAGCTTTTACTTGGTCAATTGCACAGTCTATATCAATTCTTTAAAATAGGCGGCAACAATGCACCTTAACACACCTCCTTTTTAGACCAGAACATGCATAAGTCCACAAAGTAGTGCAAATAGATTTGCAAATTTAAACAATGTGAAAATTATAGCAACAAATTGTGGCATACACGTCACGTGCCTTATTGTGATAAGATATGATAAGGCTTATTGTGACATAGTGTCATCAGAGAATTTAATAACAGTTGTTAATATTTTTACTAAAGCAGCCATTTTTGTATAAAGTACACTTAATGAGTGTGCATACACCACCCTGGGGGGCACCTACTAATTGACCTAACATCAGATAATGTATCTTTAGCATATTGATTATGGTTTCTTAAAAAAGGAAAACAAAAACACAACTTAATAATAAAAGATTTATCTTGAGTTTTACAAGGTTGTACAAGTGTAACCTGTATGAAAAGCAGAGCTAAAATCTACAAAAATAACTGCCGTATAGGGATAGTTCACTCAAAAATTAAAAATACTTCACCATTTACTCTCTCTCTCTCACATGGTTTTCCTGCTTCTCTTGAACACAAAAGAATATAGATTGGAAAACACTGGCTGATGTTACACATTGATTTCCATAGTTGGTGAGTAAATGACAGATGTTTAATTTTGGGTGAACTATCCTTTGAAAATGTTCTAAAGTCAAAATCACAACTCTTATTCAAATTGGGTTAAACTAATCGGGAAACTTACATTAAGCAAGCAGTCAAGTGCTCTTCTTTAGTTAGGATTCACACTGAAGGCTCATGCTTTAGAATTGGTCTCATCCTACAACATGAATCACCTAGAAATCCTTCTTATTCATGCTCACTCTGTCCCTTTATGACTTTGTTGCCATTTTATTGGATTAGGTCAATCCTGTTATGTTTTTACCCCGTTCTATAGCTTTGAATATCTGCTTAAGCGTTTTGTGGGACTGCGTGCTCGACATCTGCTATTGCTCTTTGTGCTGAGAGAGAGAAATCGCATTAAGTTTATCTTTGTCGTAGACTCTATGGCAACTACAGTTGATGAAGATGAGTTGAGAGGAATAAAATCAGCTGATGGAGGGCAAACGGAGAGATCTGAATGCTGAGAGAGCAGATGTTTCACACATATTGACTTATCTCACAGCCGGTGTTTGCGCAGACAATCTTCCAGCAGGGATCTTCGCTTAATAGAATGTTCCTGGTTCACTGCAAGTTAAACTCAGACCACTGCATTTGTGGCATTAGGTTGGTTGCCACAAATTGGTTCTGTAATTGTTCCTCATTTTCTTTTTAAAAATGTGTAGAGCACACTAACAATGGTGGTGAAAGGAGCCATTCTGTAAACAATGTCATTTGTGAATATGATTTCTGTGCGAAAAATAACTTGATACTCAGTGTTTTGTTGTGTTGTGATGTTAGACATTTTACAGCTTTGTAGTCTTGACAAACAGAACATCATTGGCCTTAAAATGATGAATGTGATTATTTAAATAGTTTTACGGCTAAATAGTCTCACCAGTAACTATAGGGTTAAAGTCTGTGTAAATCGGATGTTGCTGAGACTTTTATTTCAGTTTGTTGATGTACTTCTAACTGAAACAGAATTTTAAGTAGGGGGCAGGGCTTTCTTTATGCATAACTTGCTTCGAGCAAACTAACGGTAAAAGTGGCATGGTTAATAATATTGCTATAGAAGCCATCAAGATGACATCAACAAAGAATGATTAAATGTGGAAGCGAATGGCCAGAATTTGATCGCAAATTACCAAAAAAACTATTTTCAATAAATTAACATGCATGGATACATTTTTCAAAATTTATCCATGCAAATATGAGCTAGCAAAAACAAACAAAAACAAATTTTGATTTCACGTGTGCTTTAACCTAACAAGCGCTCTTTTTCACTAGAATTTAGACTAAGGGGGTGTGTACACTGAAGGGTTTTTGCTCTGCAGAGTGGCGGGCGATGTTCAAAAAATGCTCAGCTGTCAGTTTTTGCAGTGCAATGATTTATTTATTTATTTTTTTTCAGTTAGGGCATACTCACACTATATACAGTTGCCTTGAACCAGGCCAAAGCATGCTTGTCCCTCCTCCTGTCTCACCCCGACAGCCCGCATTCACATTACATTTGGGCCTGAGCATGCTTACGTCATCGATGATGCGCTGTTAAAGTGCTCTCGCTCAGCACAGTGGAGATTTCTTTGGGCGTACTCACACTATGCTATCCGAACCGTGCTCAGGCCCGTTTCCCGGATAATTTTAGAAGTGTGAGTGCGCTGAACTGGGCTCAAGCACGGTACAGTTGGCCGGCCCTGGCCCGGTTGGAAGAGGTGTGCCTGAGCGCAGTTCACTTGGGCTTTGGCACAGTACGCTTGTAGTGTGAGGGCGTACTCACACTATGTACAGTTCCCTTAAACCAGGCCAAAGCACGCTTGTCCCCCCTTCCGTCTCCCCCGACGGCCCGCAATCACATTGCATTCGGGCCTGAGCACGCTTACGTCATCGATGATGCGCTATTCAGTGTAAGAGAAGCGCTCTCTGAGATTTCAGTGGAGATTTCTTTATATCATTATATCGTTTTAGTCGTTTGATATGCAGTCACACATAGTCAGATATTCCCCTGAACAGATTAGCCACTGCTAATTAGGAATTAGAAGGTTTGCTAAAGGTGCAGCTGTCGTGCAGAGAGGGGTTTGCGTCTTTAATAATCTACGACAGTTTGCATTCATTAAACAGTAAGACTGATAATTAACTCCATATGAAACAGTACCCAAAAGTCATGTCTCCTCTTCAATTTTGGGCTCAGGTGTGCTTTGCACTCACGCTATAAGTGTACTGCGCCAAAGCCCAAGTGAACCGAGCTTCAGAGCCCAATTCAGAGCATTCACACTTCTCAAACGATGTGGGAAACGGGCCTGGGCACGGTTGGGATAGCATAGTGTGAGTGCTTAGTTGCTATGATACAGAGTACCCTGCTGTATTGTTACAAGCTGAAAGTCTTTTGGAGATTATTTGTTTACAGTTACATGGTATTCTGCTGCCCCTCCTCCACTGTGATTGGACAGCCAACTCAAAAGTAACACTGATAGGTGCTGAATTTTTTTTCCAACTGCTGAAAAAACACTGATTGCCCAGCGCTGATTGTAAAACGGCCGCTCTGCGCCTCACTATTGGCCCGTTTCCACTGAGTGGTACGGTACGGTTCGGTACGCTTTTAAGGCCGTTTCCACTGTCTAAAACTGTACCGAACCGAACCGTACCGTACCCCTTTTTGGTCACCCTTTCGAAAGGGTACCGAAACCCAGAAAGCGTGTCGTAAGGTGGAGCTACACGCGCAGCTGAACGCCATTGGCTTACAGAGATATGTCATTTGCTCACGCAACAAGCAGAATGAATGTGTTCATATATGTTGCATTTATTTATTTATTTGATATAATCGCGGACCGTAAGCTATTTCGCATCATTGATCTGCAGTTATAATCAGATCATGTTCAGTCAGTAATGACATTTATACACCAGTGTTTATGTGTATAATAAAGCCTCTGTTTTGTGAGAAGTGCTTCTTGTATGATTTTTGAATGACCCATAAAGCTTTACTGTAGACATTTCCACAAGCGAAAATGACGTCGACAAACTTTCTGTCGTACACCACGCCCACCAAAAGAGTACCCTTTTGCAGTGGAAACGCAAGCCTGATAAAGGTGACCCGTACCGACCTGTACCGTACCGTACTGTACCACTCAGTGGAAACGGGCCATATGTCTGCTAAAAAAGTGCTGCTATCATTGACAACATCAGAAAACAACTGCTTGGCTTCAGAAAAAAATGCAGACGCATGCTAAATGGCATTTGGTGTGGAGTGAAGAAGAGAAGAAAGATTAAACAACCCTTCAGTAAAAACGTGATAGTATGCAATATGTTTGTATGAGCATGTGCAACACTAGAGCCTAAACCCAGGGTTTTGTTTACCCAAGGTTTAAAATGACCCAAGGTTTAAAACCCCATAAGAGGATTACAATCAAAGACCACTTAGAGTACAACAACAAGTGTAATTCATCCCTCTTCGCTCATGAAAGTGTTCAATCACAGAGACTGTTAGATCTCATATCAGATCTTCTGTTCAATATACAGTACGTAATGTAATCTAGGCAACATGTGCATCTATCGAGAGGGGGTCGAGCGGGAAACGCTGTCCCACAGGACACAACGTACCGTCTAGCATTTTATGCTTAACCGCCACCACAGAAATGACTGTGGAGGTTTGAAAGGACAAGTCTGTCATACGTAGTCACAAAATAACGGCAGATATTATAAACTTTGGGGTGAGCGGGGGGCTTCTATTCACTGTTTTCTCATCGTTGATGGTTAATGTAGAGAGAAATTGTTTCTTGGCTGCGGTCTGTGATTCACTGGCTAAATGTCTTTGGTATCATCCATGCGAAAAGGTCTTTGTTGCTCCCTAAAGTAAAGTAATATAGCTTGAATGTTAACCACACTTTAAAAAAAAAGTTCAACTGCTAGCCTTGTTGCCTGAATAGTTTTTTCCCCTTCTTTTTTTTTTCTTTATTTTTTTTTACATTTAATTATTTAAAAAACTTTATGTCAAATAAAACACTTTATTTTAAATGATTTATTTAGTTAAATCCCTTTTTAGTTGTTATTATTCTCATATCAGATTTCTGATAGATCTGCAGTTGAACCAGACAACTTCTACTATCAGTGTTAAGAAATACTATTTTTTATTTTTAAAAGAACAGCATTTTTTTATTCAAGGTCTTTTTTGTCGCTTTTGATCAATTTAATTCAGCCTTGTGTAAAAAAATAAAATATTTGTTGAATTACAAATTAATTAATACTTTTTTATTTTATTTTATTTTATTTTATTTTATTTTATTTTATTTTATT
>CAIGQQ010037872.1:4559377-4577423 GCA_903798035.1 Danio albolineatus
ATATATATATATATATGTGTGTGTGTGTGTGTGTGTGTACTTTATAATAAGGTCTCATTAGTTAATGGTAGGAAATGTGTTTACAAGCGTGAACTAATAATGAGCAATACTTACACAGCGTTTATTAATCATAACTCAGCATTTACTGATGCAATATTAATAGTCTCGTGAAGTGCTTTGAAATGTGTATTTTTTTATTCGATCTTTGAAGTAATCTCAACTGAAACATGAAGAAAGGGCGGTACATATAGTAGCTCCTCCTCTTTTAAAAAAAAAACAGTCTTTGTTTTTATTGCAGGTTGAGCTCAAGCGCATCAAATGAATAGCAAATGAGAAGTGTCTTAAAATGAGCCAGACATGTCAGATAATAATCAAAAGATTTGATGAGAAAATAAGTAAAAGATCAAAACAAAGAAAAAAAAAAGTTGAATTTAGTTGGAAGTGACAAACTGCAAAAGCTTTGAATGTTTATATCAGGTTTATATCTTCAAAATGTGAATTTAGCCACTGTTTTGGTGCTCACTAGCTTATAGATATCCTTAAAACTAACAAACTGTTTCTTTATTCTAATTTCACATTGCCTTTAAAATCCAAAATCATGCACGTTGGAACATTAGTCAGTGCACATGTATACATGAACTAACATCCAATGAATAAATACCGAGATAAATGTACTGTTCATTAAATGTTCATTGATTCATTTTCTTTTTAGCTTAATCCCTTTATTGATCAGGGGTCGCCACAGCAGAATGAACCGCCAACTTATCCAATTTAGCTTACCCAATTCACCTATAGCACATGTCTTTGGACTTGTGGGGGAAACTGGTGCACCCGGAGGAAACCCATGCAAACATGGGGAGAACATGCAAACTCTACACAGAAACGCCAACGGACCCAGCCGAGGCTCGAACTGACATCATGGTGACATCGCTACCCACTGTGCCACCGCACTGCTATTGTTCATTGGATGTTCATGTATTTAATTCATTAACTAATACAAACTTACTGTAACTTTTAACTATTTATTATTTCTATTTTATTTTAGTAATCTGTGAGGCTTCAGAATGTGCTCATGTGAGGAACGTTTTGTCTCTTTCTTGTTCTTTTTTTTATTAGAGGTTGCTCAACACTGAGGTCTGGTGCAGAACTATAATTCCTGTAAAAGCCTGAATGTTGGCAGGCAGGTTTTTCTCAGCGCTGTCTGAAAACCTGCCACCTGCCCAACAGAGAAGCTGAAGCAAGTACTCATAATTACTTTGAACTCACTACACATTCATACACATTCAAGGCCTAAAACAACAATGACCTCAACAGAATCGAATAACACGAAACGAGCGAGGGATTGTAAATGTCTGTGTTCGTGTGTTTGTTTATGGAGTGTTTTTCAGTGTGTTAAAGCTGGACCCTGTCATGGTGTTGACGGAGACAGTCAGCAGGTTATGGACACTCAGTAGGGTGTGTGAGGGGTTTGTGTGGAGTAGATCAGGGCAGAGGATCTTTTGCACTCATCAGTCAACAGCTCAAAGCCAGAGGGTCGTCCCGCAGAGCTGCACTGAAAGCCTGTCCTCTGCCGTCCTCCGCTGATGCATCCTGTTATATGAGACCAGATTCCTGATTTCCTCTAAATCAAACAGAGGAATGCAGAGGTTAAGAACAGGACAGAGCTGTGGCCTAATGGCAGGCTAAATTAAACTGCAGTAATGGCTATCGCTTTTAACCCTGTGTTGTGTTGTTATAGCAGTTGTCCTATGTTTTTTTAATTAATAAATTAATTTATTTAATTTATTTATTTATTAATTTATTTATTTGTTTGTTTGTTTATTTATTTATTTATTTATTTATTTATTTATTTATTTGTTTATATGTTTATTTATTTATTTATATGTTTATTTATATGTTTGTTTATTTATTTATTTATTTATTTTTATTTATTTTTCCCAGAGATGGGTTGCAGCTGGAAGAGCATCCGCTGCGTAAAACAAATGCTGGATAAGTTGGCAGATCATTCCACTGTGGCGACCCCAGATTAATAAAGGGACTAAGCCGACAAGAAAATAAATGAATAAATGTTTGTTTATATATTTATTCATTCATTCATTCATTTATTCATTCATTTTCTTTTCGGCTTAGTCCCTTTATTAATCCAGGGTTGCCACTTCGGAATGAACTGCCAATTTATCCAGCATTTGTTTTACGCAGCGGATGCCCTTCCAGCTGCAACCCATCTCTGGGAAACATCCATACATTCTCATTCACACTTATACACTATCGACAATTTTAGCTTACCCAATTCACCTGTACCGTATATCTTTGGACTGTGGGGGAAACCGGAGCACCCGGAGGAAACCCACGCAAACACAGGGAGAACATGCAAACTCTGCACAGAATTGCCAACCAGTGCTCGAACCAGTGACCTTCTTGCTGTGAGGCGACAGCACTACCTACTGCGCCACCGTGTCACCCTTATTTATTTATTTATTTATTCATTATTTGATTTATTTATTAATTATTATTTTTCTTATATGTTTTTATTTGTTTGCTTGCTTACTTGTTTATTTATTAAAAATGTTGCTACATTTTCTCATTTAGGGCCATAAACATGTTTGTTAAAGTTCGATCTTCCTATTTTTGTGTCCACATTAAATTAAATGAACTCAAATAGCCTTTGTTAAAATAAAATATCCAAATATTGTCATTCAAGGGAACACAAATATTTACCAAATCATTCTAAATGACAGGTATTAGCTTCACTGTGATGAAAGAAAACAATATTTGCTGGAATATCGCTCATTTACAATCCCAACAAATAAAAACATTTGTTATTCTGACTAATAATTGTTTTCAGAAAAACAACAACAATGGAAAAAACAAACACTTATTCATTATTTTAAATAAATATCAATTTAAGTAAATATGGATGGATGGATTCTTAAAATGATTAATTAATTAATTATTTAATTCATTCATTCATTTGTTCAATTTTGGGGGGAATGAAATGCACTGCAGAAATGGAATATAATATGATGATTGAAGTAAAGTGACAATATAATAAAAACCTTTTTTCACAAACCCATTAAAATCACATTACTGATAAGTGATTTTTCCATGAGTCAGATCTCCAAATGAAACTTTAAGCATCATTTGCGATTACAGGCTTTCAGAAATGCATACCTAATGACATCGAGAAAGAGAAACAACACTCGCAGCAAAGAACATAAACTACAGTTGTACTCATTCATAAATATCAAGCGTGTTCAGACAGTGCAGACAAGTTTATTTAGTCACTGAAACCTAAAACCACCGAGCCCAGCGTTCGCCTCAGGCAGCGAGTGAACAAGAACATTTCCAGCTTAAAATCATCTGACTTCTAAAAGCAGGAGAAAGAGGTTACGACCAGCCAGCTCTTTTATTTGTCTGAAAGAGGGTCACATGAGTTACTTGTAGGGATGTTTCAGGGATCATGAATTGGCACTGGAGAAGCAGCAGAGCGAGTCTTAGGTGAAGTGAGACTCAGACATGCAGACAAGCTGTCGCTGCACTGCGGCTTCTTCTTAAGTGTCTTTCTTCATGGATCCCTGAGCCACAAAGAGCTGGAAAATGACAAAAATGTCTTTATAGAGTGGCTGTTCTTTGAGAAGGTCCAAACATTATGTGTTTGTAGCATTGCTCCTTTGTAAGTTATTGATGAGCAATTCTTTCAATGTGTGTAACCAAAAGTATCTTTAGCAGTCGGTGTGTTTTATTTTCATGATGTTCACAGCTGTTGCCATTTTGCAATCAAGTCTTTGCAATCAAGTCAATTTGAACACACACAAAAAAATCAATCCCACCAAACAAAGCAGGTTTTATACAGTAAAAATAATGTATTGGTCACACTTTACAATAAGGTTTCATTAATGTATTACTTACATGAACTAATTATGAAACATTTATTGATCAAAGTTCAGCATTTACCAATGCCAATTTGAAAAATTAAAGGGCAAAAAAGTCAATTTGGAGCATCAATATGCATCATCAGTAGGACAGTCTGGCATATTTTATGAATAGAAGTGCATTTTTATGGGTTGCGTATTGAACTTTGTATAATTGTTTTCTCCCAGTAATACTGAGTTGTTTTAATTAGAGCAACTGAATAGTTAGGTGTCACAGTGGCTCAGTGAGTAGCACGTTTGCCTCATAGCAAGAAGGTTGCTGGTTCGTGCCTCGGCTGGGTCACTTGGCATTTCTGTGTGGAGTTTGCATGTTTGCTTGCGTTTGCTTCACCCTAGATAGTCTAATAAAGGGACTAAGCCAAAAAGAAAAAATGAATGAACCGAATGGTTGGGTTAAAGTTAACTAGAATTAAGTTAACCAAGCAGTTGAGATATTGGGTTCAATTTAGTTTTAAGGCTGCATTTATTTAATCAAAAATACAGGGCAAATAGTGAATTTGTGAAATGTTATTGCATTATGAAATAACTGTTCAAAAGTAGTTTATAATTTAATTTAATATTTATTCCAGTGATTTTAAAGATGAATTTTTAGCTTCATTACTCCAGTCTTCATAGTCACATGATCCTTCAGAAATCACTTAGAAATAATTATTATTGTTATTAATGGTATTAGTAATAAAAGCAATAATGACTGGAGTAATAATTTCATATAAAAAGTACATACAATAAATAATAAATAAAGATTTAATAAATAAGTATTTACAATTTTACATTTAATAAATGCCACCTTGATGAACAAAATATATGTTTGTTGTGTGTTGATATATATACACAATTATGACATGAAAATAAATAATAATATTAATAATAATATATTGGTAACACTTTGCAGTATTGCAGTATCTGTTTTTGTTAGTTATTGTTGATTATTAAAAATACAGTTGTTCGTTTTTAGTTTGTTTACTCATGGTGCGTTAACTAATGTTGAATTTTTCCTTTTTCGCAATACATTTTAATGGAATACATATTTTTAAAAAGTGTTTGTTTATTGATTGATTTTAATAAAAAAGAATATATTTTTTCTTCCTTTTCTGTAGCCCATTGATTTTTGCTGTTTAAATATTGCTTTTTCCTTTTGAATAGATTTTTTTCTGCATAGGCATTCTATACTTTTTTGTGTTCAAATTGACCTGATTGCAATGACTTGATTGCAAAATAACAACAGCTGTGAACTCCATGAAAATAAAAGACACTGACTGCTAAAGACACTTTTGGTAACACACATTGAAAGATTTGCTCATCAGCAGCATGATTACCTTCATTTGCTGCCTTTTACCACCAAATACTGAAATACACAAGTCATAGTAATCTAAACAGATAAAACAAGTAAAGATGCCGTCCCCCGGCGAGAACCTTTAATAAATTCAGTCATCTGTTGGTAAAACAGCATGACTAATGGCTCAGAGGGTTGTTGTTTACACTGTGAATGGGATCAGCATGTGTCAGCGCGGAGTCAGGAGAAGTGAAGAGGTAAAAGACTCTGCTATAGAGCCACACACCACAGTGGCCTTCACTGAGGACATGCTGCTGTCCATCAAACCTCTTCTTTCTCCAAGCTGACACTTATACTTTATTTACAAGCCCCGGCTGCACCGTAAATCTACATCTGTTCACACTTTACAACATTTTCGTCTTGATTTCAAAGATTCAGGCGGTGTAGGTGCGTTTAAGAAGGATTACAGATGCTCCGCTGTCCAGGCATTAGCTGTCAGTCACGGCCAGCAGGAAGAACTCTTTTGTTTTTAGCCATTATAAGAATCAAAACATTTTTAAAAAATTATAACTTTTTAAATTATAAAAATTACTTCATAAATTACAAAGAAATGTAACAAAATTGCATCATATCACCAGGGAGAAAGACAGTAATATATCTTTCAAACAGATTCACAGTTTTTACAATTTTCTTTTTATTAGCATACATGTAGACACATACAGTTTTAAATCTTTAAAGAAAATGTTAAATGAAGGCATAAAGTTGTTGCTAGACGGCATAGAGCTGGAAAATAACAAGAATTATTTACATATTTATTAAATTCTACATTAATTGCATTTTATTAAAGTCTACCCCGACCCTAAACTCAACCTTCACAGTACTGTAAAAATATTAATTATTTTTGTACAATGTCATAAAAATTACGCTATGATGAGGTAAGTATCCACAGCTGTATCCCATCTAGACTTTACCAAGGTTTACACCTACAAGATTTGCTCTTGTATATAAAATATTTAGCCTAAAAAAAGAAAAAAAAGAACAAGATTACAAAAAACTAAAAACATCTGAAAACTTTGTAACTACACATGAACTAGTAGACACACAAACACTTTTTTGATGGATGTTTACTGTGTATAAATAACTCTGCAAGTTGGCTTGTTCTACTACCCTAACCTGTTGCTATTAATACTGTATTAACACTGTAATAAAAGTTACAGTTTGTCCTGATTGCTAAAACACAATTTCTGAACAACCATTAAACACAAAACCTCATCTTCAAGCACTATTTACAAAACCTCTGACTTCTCTTGCAAAGTGAAACGTTTGCTTCAAAACTTTAAAATCAAGCACTGCTCTCAAATAATATACAATATTAAAGTGATCAAAATGATATACACTATCAAGCAGTCAGTAAACAGTTCTCAGGCAGATATACATTTTTAATCTCAATGCTCAGGGCCATACAATTTTTTCATTGTACAGTATACAGCATACAATGCACTGTACTACAGTATATAATAAAAAAATGGACAAAAACCAAAGGAGGAGAGAACTCTCTGAACTGGCTTATATTGGTTCATAATGGTCTTGGTCATATCATTTAAAAAATGTGACATCAATTTTGAGTGGTTGTGTTTAATCAATGAGCACGTTTACATGTACACTAATAATTCGATTTTAATACAATTAAGACAATACTTGTGATTAAGAGTCTACTATGTAAACAGTAATTTTTGATTAATTTAATCTGATCATAATGGAACTAAACAGAAATTGAATTAAGACAGGTAAAGCATGCAGATTTTAGTCACATTATTGAAGTGCAGTACAGATATAAACACCTTAATCAAACTATTACCATCGTGTAGGATTTTCATCGCGTTTTTCAACTGGACAGTTTACACAAAGAGTTGTTTGACACTTTTTTCTGCACTTACCGAGTCAGTGAAGGACCACAGACACCTGCATCGTGAAATGCGGAGGTTTTTTTTCATACGGCGTGCAGTATCACATTAAACAACACTCCTTAAGCAGTTTATACTTCATACATCCAACCTCTCGTTTGTCAAGGGGGGTATGCATGAAACGTTCCTGAATGAGAGTGAAAGTGCCAAACTGCGCTTAAATTCGACAAATTAAAAATGAAACTCCCGAATTATATCGCTATAACATCATGAATCATGAAAGGAACATTCAAAAAGCAACTCATGTAAACACCTTTATCATATTAGTGTCTTATTCAGAGTGTGTTAGAGTGCTTTAGAGTTTTGCTGAAAAGTCTGAGATCTGCACATTGTGTTTTACCACTTGAAATGGTTTAAGGTATTGACAACAGACTGCACAATTAGCTAAATGAGGTCAGGCAGCTGAGAACTTTGTTTAGCCAACGGGTCTTAGCCATTGAGAAAAACTGGAGTTGATATGTAAGGTTACTTATTAACAACGCCTGTGTTTATACGTCTGTTTTTAACCCAATTATGCTTAATAAGCTGACAATTCATGTGGTCATGTAAACACATTAACTCATTTAGCTTTATCAGAGTAGGGTCATAAACTTTGCTTAATTATTCATGACAGCACACGTTGCTTTCCTGATGTACTGTATATTTACTTCTGCCCTGAGGTGTTTGTTTTTGCCTAAAATTTAAGTGTAAGCCTGGATTGATGAAGACCGCTAAAATAAATGATGTGCATAATAAAGTGCAACCAAAAGAAAGAAAAGTCGCCAGAGGGTAAAAACGTAGTAATTACATCACTTGATGAAAAACAAAAGGCTTATGATTCTCTCGAAGTACGCAAATGACTGCTGAAGTGGTTTTGCTTTGGCATAACTGATCAATTATGCAGAGGTGAAACATTCTCCGCTGAGCGTTTTGACAGAGAGCAGATGTTAAATTATAGCCGGTGACTTCAGTTTTCAGTTGCTTGACCTGCGTTACCTTTGTTTCTTAATGACTGTTATGATTCAGTGGGTTTTGCCATGCGACTTTTGGTGAGCAATGTTTATATGATCTGAGTGATTGTGAATGAGCGTCCCGCTTAGGTTTCAGGTGCTTGTACAGGAGCTCTGCCTGTTTTTGGATGACAATAATACATTGGGGATTCTGTAATTACTGGTAAATTTGGTTTCCAACGTCATTATTTATTTTTAATGGTTGTATTTTTAGTTATTTTAAAATTATGCTGGTGTGTACAACAGGCCATGACATAATAATGGTTTTAATAAATGGTAATAAATTAAATTAATACATTTAATTTAATTTTAATGGTAATAAAGTGTCTTATATACAGTGGGGAAAATAAGTATTCAACGCGCCATGTTTTTTTCCTGGGAATAATGTTTTTAAAGCAGCTGTTAATATGGAATTGAACCTTTTTTTTGTTAAAAACCCAAACAAAACAAACACAAAAATAAAAGGAAATGTATCTAATACTTTATATAAAAGGCTCTTTTTTAATGATTGCAGCTTAAAGATGCTTCTCATATGGAGAATGATGGTTTTTTTTTTCACAGACCTCAACAGAGTGTAAAAATCTTAATGGTTCTGTGGGTCTCGTCTATCAAATCTGTATTCTCTATTTTCTTTTGGATTCAAGTCAGGTGATTGGTTTGGCCATTTTACAGCTTGGTTTCTTTGGCTGTGTTTTAGATCATTGTCTTGCTGAAATGTCCACCCAGGTCTCATCTTCATCATCCCGCTAATGTAGATGTTGGACTGAAGCAGCTAATATTCATTTAAAATGACGAAGAGCAGAAGAGATTTCAGCTGCTCTCTAGGCTTTCACTGCCTTTATGCACCTCTCTTTCTTCATGTGTTCAATACTTTTTCTTTGTGTCATTTTATTTGAATACACATAACTTCATTTGTAATTTCATTAGTTTAGTTTTTTTGGTTTTTACCAACACCCAGTGATAATTTCAAGTCAAAACCACCTTTATAAATATGTTCTTTTATCCATCATGCATTTTCTTTGACAATATGTTGGTTCTTTATAAAAACCCAGATGAAAAATATACATTCCTGGCTAATTCTGGCACATTTTACAGTAATGTTGATTAATGTTCATTGATCCTGTGAACAAATAAACTAAACTAAACCTTAATAGCCATTTTAATAATTCTACAACAGTAAATTGTTCAAAATTATCTCATAAAAATGTCTATAAATCGAGTGTCACTTTTGTTTCTTTAAAATGGTGAAATTATCTCCAATATCAATGTAAGATATAGGAAACAATGCCACTTTCCCCTCACTGCTAAGATCTGAAGTAAATGTGTGTATTCTCCTGGAAAATAGTTTAACTGAAAAAGTTTGTATGCCGGGAGTTATTTTGTAAAAAGTCAACACTGTTTCCACAATCTCAAAACAAAAACAAAATTCATCACTAAACACACTAAACACACGCTATTGTTTAATAGCCTCTTTAACATGATTTCAGTAGTGTCATGTGTTCTTAGCATTTATGTTACCAAGTGGAGTTTTCAGCTTAAAAAGGTAAAAATGGTCAGTTCTGAGACCATCAACTCTGTTACCAAAGTAAAGTTACAACTGACAGTATGGAACATGACTGTCAGCAACAGAGTTGAAAAACAATACTATAATTAAGTTATTTTCATTAAAAGTATAAAAGATTACACTAAAAATGATGTTTGCTGTTTGTTTAAACAGTACTTATTTAAAATGAGCTGAAACAATACAATTCTTGAAGTTTACTTGGGACAGCTTAATTGCTTTATGTTCAATCTACTTACATTTGAAAAATTGATTAAGGTTACTTAATTCCTTCATGTTGTCGCAACATAAAATGATTTTGTGGAACTCAGCATTTTTTACAGTGCTGTAATAAGCAATTACTTTAAAGAAGTGAGTAGACTCGTTGCCTTAAAAGGGACAAATAGACTTTGCTTGTTTTTATTCTAGCCGAAATAAAACAAATAAGACTTTTTCCCTAAAGAAAAAATATTATCAGATATACTGTGAAAAATTTCTTGCTCTGTTAAACATCATTTGGGAAATCTTTAAAAAAGAAAAAATTCTAAGGGGGGCTAATAGTTCTGGTCTCAACTGTAGATGATTATACTTAATAACTTTAAGTAGGTTTTAGGTCTAATTTTTTACGTAAAGTCTAAAAATCACTCTTTACAGTGTAGTTTCTGTTTGGTTAACACTGAATTCATTCATTCATTCATTCATTTTCTTGTCGGCTTAGTCCCTTTATTAATCTGGTGTCGCCACAGCGGAATGAACCGCCAGAATTTGTTTTACGCAGCAGATGCCCTTCCAGCTGCAACCTATCAATTGGAAACATCCATACACTCATTCACACACATACACTAGGGCCAAATTAACGTACCCAATTAAACACTGAATTATTACAATTTAAAAATACTGTAAATAATTTATTTTTTTAAAATCTGCAGTTCTGGAGATATATCCACATATAATAATACAGGAGTTGTTGCTGTGCTTGTTTCTCCACAGTCTGGGCAGATTTTCTCTGGTTGTGTTACTCAACAGATGCCTGGCCGTCTTTATGACGGGGTGAACTCAGGCTGAGTCAATGAAAGGCTCAGCTGAGCGAAGGTTGTTGCCAGAGCTGTGTTTGATTAGCCGCTCCGGCCGCGCTCTGTTCTCAATTAACTCCACTCATTTCTTTTCTTCTTTCTTTGAGGAGTCTTTATTCTGGGTGGCTTGGAAAGACGCATGAGGGACTATCAGCCACCCAGCATATATTCTCAGCCTCCAGAGAGCCAGTAAAAGTGTGTAATTATGTTGCTGACGCGAACACGCTCAGGTTTCAGGCGCTCATGTTTTTGTACGCTTTATCAGCAGATCACCAATGGTGCAGTGCGAAATGAAAACATGGATTTGCCAATTGTTCTGGAATTAGTTGCATGACATGCTGTGAAATGGCAGTTCAGTATTCTTAATTTGCAAGTAAAATTGTGTTTCCTGTGAAACAGACTCATTTTAGAAATAGTTAGATGTAGCAAATCACTCATACAGAGCCTCATTGTTTCATTTTTTGCCAGTAATAATAATAATAATAATGATAAAAATAATAATGATAATAATAATAACAAAAACAATAATAATAATAACACTAATAATAATAATAATAATAATAATAATAATAATGATGGGCGCCACGGTGGCCTAGTGGTTAGCACGTTCGCCTCACAGCAAGAAGGTCACTGGTTCGATCCCCGGCTGGGCCAGTTGGCATTTTTGTGTGGAGTTTGCATGTTCTCCCCGTGGTTGCGTGGGTTTCCTCCGGGTGCTCCGGTTTCCCCTACAGTCCAAAGACATGCGGTACAGGTGAATTGGGTAAGTTAAATTGTCCGTAGTGTATGTGTGTGAATGAGAATGTATGGATGTGTTTCCCAGAGATGGGTTGTGGCTGGAAGGGCATCCGCTGCGTAAAACAAATGCTGGATAAGTTGGCGGTTCATTCCGCTGTGGCGACCCCGGATTAATAAAGGGACTAAGCCGAAAAGAAAATGAAGAAAGAAATAATAATGATGATAATAGCAATAATAACTAATAATAATAACACTAATAATCATAATAATAATAATAATAATAATAATAATAGCAATAATAACACTAATAATAATAATAATAACACTATTAATAATAATAATAATAATAATGATAAAAATAATAATAACACTAATAATAATAGCACTAATAATAATAGCACTAATAATAATAATAGCACTAATAATAATAATAATAATAATAATAATAATAATAATAATAATAATAATGGGCGCCACGGTGGCCGAGTGGTTAGCACGTTCGCCTCACAGCAAGAAGGTCGCTGGTTCGATCCCCGGCTGGGCCAGTTGGCATTTCTCTGTGGAGTTTGCATGTTCTCCCCGTGGTTGCGTGGGTTTCCTCCGGGTGCTCCGGTTTCCCCCACAGTCCAAAGACATGCGGTACAGGTGAATTGGGTAAGCTAAATTGTCCGTAGTGTATGTGTGTGAATGACAATGTATGGATGTGTTTCCCAGAGATGGGTTGTGGCTGGAAGGGCATCCGCTGCATAAAACAAATGCTGGATAAGTTGGCGGTTCATTCCGCTGTGGCGACCCCGGATTAATAAAGGGACTAAGCCGAAAAGAAAATGAATGAATGAATGAATAATAATAATAATAATAACAATAATAATAATAATAATAATAACACTAATAATAACAACAACAACAACAACAACAACAACAATAATAATAATAATAATAATAATAATAATAATAATGATAACAATAATAATGATAATAATAATAATAATAATAATAATAATAACACTAATAATAATAACACTAATAATAATAATAATAATAATGATGATAATGATAACAATAATAACACTAATAATAATAATAATAATAATAATAATAATAATAATAATAATAATAATAATAAAAATAATAAGGACAAGTACATTAGTATATAAAAATTACAAGTACATCAAAAATTCATTTGCTGTTTTATATAATTTATTTAATTGTACATACATTTTATATGGTACTATAAAGTAACTTGCACATTCATATGCACAGTCATACACATATAAATCCACTCTTGCTTACACTTATTCTGGAATAAGCTTCCACCTCACATTAGACATGCTCCAGTTTTACTTGTTTTAAAAAAGTTTCTGAAATTGCATCTTCATCCTTTAGCATTAGAGCCTTTTGAATGTTGAGGGGTTTGTTTTTATGATTTAGTTGTTAATTATGTGCTACTACTACTCCATTTAATCTAATGTTATATATACTTATATAAATATGCATACTTATGTGCATACTTAAAAATTGTATTTAAATATACAAATAATATAATCAGCAAATAAATTAATTTATATTTTAATATATGAAATGTATTTTTATTCATTTAATACTTGCATTTACTTAACATGCATTAGATACTGTATTAGATAAATTAGCTCTTGTGCTCATGTATATCATTTTGAACCATTAATTGCTCACTCTTTGATTTTATGAATTGAATTCCTGCGCTTCTCAACCATGAAGCTTATCTGCTCTCCAGATCATTTGATTGGATGTGCTCAGCTTTAAAGGGCCATTAAATCCTCTGTAATGAAGAGTGTAGTGCGCTGGTGATTGTGTATCTGCAGGCCGTCCAGCTGTGCGCTGCTTGAGGTGAATCAGTGTTCAGGCATGAGCTCCTGTGTGTCCTCGGCTCTCCATTAAATCTCGTCCAGATTTCTGCGTGTTCTTATCATGATGGAGAGGCCAGGCGTCCACAGGAGGTCCTCCACTTAACACCAATTTGCCTCCCTGCAGGTGCCCTTTGAAGTGGCCATCACAGGGAAGAGGGAGGGAGCCATAAATAAGTGAACTTTCGGAGTTGCCCCATCATTACACGGCCACATGGACCGAGCTCTGCAACCTTTCCGGTCCACAGGTCGTAAACCCTCCACAGGCTACACAAACAGGAGAAACTACACCACACACTAGGAAAAGCTGTCGATTCAAACTTGGTGTATTTATACTGTGCTCAGATATATACAAATAGACATATACAAAAAATCTGTTGATTAACGGTGTCCGTATTTTGTGATTTACAAGTGGGTTTTTTTGTTATTTATGGTTGTTAATTAAAATATTTGACATTACACTGTAAAATATAAAAAGTTGAGTTAACTTAAAATTTTAAAGCAACCGGCTGCAAAGAAGTTTTGAGTTTATTTTTTTTAAGTTGACCGAAAAGGCTGGTTTAAGTCATTCATTCATTCATTTTCTTTTCGGCTTAGTCCCTTTATTAATCCGGGGTCGCCACAGCGGAATGAACCGCCAACTTATCCAGCATTTGTTTTACGCAGCGGATGCCCTTCCAGCCACAACCCATCTCTGGGAAATGGTTTAAGTCAATTATACTTTTTTTTGCATAATAATTTTTTCGGGGTTTTCACCTTTAATGGACAGGACAGTATAGAGTATTGCAGGAAACATGGGGAGCAGAGAGAGGGGAAGGATCAGCATAGGACCACGAGGCGGGAATCAAACTCAGGTCGCCATGAACACCGGAGTGCATGTGTCGACGCACTAACCACTACACCACTGGCACCGACAAGTCAGTTATACATTACGGAATAATTTGGCACAACTTCAAATACTGAAGCTTAATAAACTCAAATTTTCTTTGCAGCCGGTTGCTTTAAAATTTTAAGTTAACTCAGCTTTAATTTTTTAAAGATATGGAGAAATCTAAATTTAAAGTCTCCTCAACTTAATTTTTTACTTTCATTGAACAAACAGTTCCAAACATGCAGTTGAATTATTTTTATGAGTAAATTCAACTCTGAGCTCAAAAATATGCCCGCCTAACTTACAATTTTAAACTGAGTTAACAATTTGTAAGTTGGATTTATTACAGTGTAGTCTCATCTGCGTCAACTTTTGATGTTGAAAATTCAACTCTACAATTTAACAAAGTGACTTTTATTGGCATTTTAGCAGTTTAAAATAACATATTGTATGAGAAATAATATATAGAGAAATAAGTCTGTGAAAATTACAATGTACCGGCAGCTTATTACAAGGTTTTTGTACAGTGATATACACCAACACAGACAAAATATCACTTTAAACTAATAAAAATGTTAATAAAAGTCACTTTTTAAACTTTTCAAAGATAAAAGTCGGAAGACGGAAGATCAAGGTCCTATAATGCATAAATAAGGTCCTATAATCAAAAGCATAAATAAACGGGGCATAATAAAACATAAAAACATGAATCACAAAATACGCAAAACTGCTAATTTACAAAAACATTTTATAGTGTATATATTTTTATAGTGTATATTATTTATTTGGCCACACTTTACAATGAGGTTCATTAGTTAATGCTAACTAATGCATTTACTAACATGAACAAACAATGAACAATACATTTACTACAGTATTAGTTCATGTTAGTTATCGTTAGTTAATGAAAATACAGTTGTTCATTGTTAGTTCGTTACTCACGGTGCATTAACTAATGCTAACAAGCATGGACTTGGATGTTAATAATGCATTAGTAAATGTTCAATTATGATTAATGAATGCTGTACAAGTGTTGTTCATGATTAGTTCATGTCAGTAAATGCATTATCTAATGAACCTTATTGAAAAACTTTACCATTTATTTATGTCTTGATTGTTTATTGATTGATTGATTGATTGATTGATTTGTACAGGGACAATTCAATCCACGTTTATTTATATAGCGCTTTTACAATGTAGGTTGTGTCAAAGTTATATAGTTATATAAATAAAGATAGAAACAAGCATGTAAAGCATATGAGTAAAAATGTCTGGTGCATCAAGACAAGAGGAGTGTGTCCTACAGGTGGTTTGTCAAGCCCACTCAACTGCATGGAGTACACTCGTGCATCATATCATTATGTGATGCATTGTGTGAACGCTTTACATAGTACTTTTATATCAAATGTCATTTACTGAACAGTGACATTTACCAAACAACAATATAAAGATTCATATATAAAGTAAATCAGTCAAAAGAATATTTTATTTTAATTGTCAGTGCATTTTATTAAATTTTTTAATGTATCTTTTATTAATTAATCTTTGTTCCATATGAATTTTTTATTTTTATTATTTTTTTGCTTTTTTGTATTTATAATATTTTTTTAAATCTCTCTGCGTATACAGTCACTGGCCACTTTATTAGGTACACCTTACTAATACTTGGTTAAACCCACTTTTGCCGTTATCTTGCTAGAAGTAGCCATCAGAAGATGGGTACACTGTGGTCATAAAGAGATGGACATGGTCAGCAACAATCCTCAGGTAGACTGTGGCATTGACACGATGTTCAATTGGTACTAATGAGCCTAAAGTGTGCCAAGAAAATATCCCCCAAACCATTACCAGCCGGAACCGTTGATATAAGGCAGGATGGATCCATGCTTTCATGTTGTTGACGCCAAATTCTGACTCTACCATCTGAATGATGCTGCAGAAATCGAGTCTCATCAGACCAGGCAGCGTTCATCTTCTATTTTGCAATTTTAGTGAGTCTGCGCGAAGTGTAGCCTCAGTTTCTTTTTCTTAGCTGACAGGAGTGGCACCCGGTGTGGTCTTCTGCTGCTGTAGCCCATCTGGCTCAAGGTTTGACATGTTGTGCGTTCAGAGATGCTCTTCTGCATACCTCGGTTGTAACGAGTGGTTATTTGAGTTACTGTTGCCTTTCTATCAGCTCAAACCAGTTCTGGCCACTCTCCTCTGACCTCTGGCATCAACAAGGCATTTGTGCCCTCAGAACTGCCGCTCACTGGATATTTTCTCTTTTTCAGACCATTCTTTGTAAACCCTAGAGATGGTTGTGGGTGAAAACCCCAGCAGATTAGCAGTTTCTGAAATACTGAGACCGGCCCATCTGGCACCAACACCCATGCCATGTTTAGATTCACTTAAATCACCTTTCTTCCCCATTCTGATGCTTGGTTTGAACTGCAGCAGATCGTCTTGACCATGTCATATATAACTAGCTGATTAGAAATTTGTGATTGTGTATAAACGACCTGTTGGACAGGTGTATAAAGTGACTGGTGAGTGTGTGTGTGTGTGTGTGTGTGTGTGTGTGTGTGTGTGTGTGTGTGTAAAACAATAAAATATCTTTTAAAGTTTTTTACAATATAAAGTAATTATTTGTCTTTTTTGGCAAGCGTTTTATACAGTTCTATTAAAGAGCATGGTATTGATTTAATGGTATTGAAATAATCTTTTCAATTGTTTCACTTTGTACTTTTGAACATAAATAGTTGTGAAATGCCATCTGTATTGTTCATTAGACCCTTTTTCTTTAAAGCTAGCAAATAATTAGTACTTAACCACTGCAGATGTTCACAGTGACAGAAATCCTCAATCACTGAAAAGCACTTTTAACGGCTTTTGCCACCAATGAAGCATGCAGAGCGAAAGTGTCCACAAAGAGCTTAGCGTTGCATTGCAGTCACTCAGTCAGTCAGCCAGTCCTCCTCTCGCTTTAGAAGAAACTTAAAAGTCCCGTCATGTTCCCATGTCTTGAAAGGATTATGGTGCCAGTTGGCAAGCAGAGAGTGTTGACAAAGGCCTTCCTTTTCAATGAGAAACACTACTGGCTTCACAAAACACTCTCACACCTACATCACATCACATCACATCATATAATTTATTTATAGACTGTTAAAGGCATAGTTTGTCCAAAAATGACAATTCTACCATCATTTACTCTCTGTCCACTTGCTTAAAACCTGTTTGTGTTTCAAAACACTGTTCATATTTTGAAGAATGCTGGTAAAAATTCTTCAGCCATAAGATTCTTTGTCCTGATGTCAATGGTTACAGGTTTCCATCATTCTTCAGAATACCTCATTTTGTGTTAAACAATAAAAAAGTATTTAGGATCTACTTGATGGGGAGTAAATGGGAATAGAAATTTCAATTTTAATTGAAAATCTCTTTAAAAATTTAGAACTGGCTTAACATATCAAATTTTATTTTAGAGTCAAAGTCTCGCTATAAACCATTAACTAAGACCTTTAGATCAATAAACTCATAATTTGCTAATTATTGCAAATAGTTTAGTTATTAGTTTCGTTACTGTAGGTATTGGGTAAGATTAGAGATAAAATCATGTGTATTTTATAAGTCAGCCAATAGACAATATCTTAATAATCCAACAGCCAATATCTTAATAATAGGCAGGTAATTAAACACTAGTTCATAGTGAGAATTGGTACTTTAACTAAAGTTTTTAATTACCAAAATTTTGATATGTATCTGTTATGAAGCGGACAGGAGACAGAGGTAAGTGCACGTAAA
>CAIGQQ010037872.1:4591570-4604539 GCA_903798035.1 Danio albolineatus
AGATAGATAGATAGATAGATAGATAGATAGATAGATAGATAGATAGAGTGCTAAAGACCTTTTCCTGTCTGTTTTAGATTTCTGATTGGTGTATTTTTTCTGCCCATTCTACTTGTGAATTTACATTTAATTGCTCAGACAAACATTATACAGTATATTTCGAACTTTTATTTAAAGCCAAGTCTAACAAGTCTGACACAGTTCATGTAAGGTGAAAAAAAAATGGTGAACATGTAGTTTAGAAATAGAACAGGAAGTGATGCATCTTTTGGTGTCATATTTTCGTTACAGAACTGCTTCAACTGCATGAAAATTAGTGTGAAAAAGTGTGTTACAGCTTTTAATATTCAATTAAGTTTAAAAATTGTAAAGGCACATTTTTCCTGGGAACATTTCCAACACATTTAGGTGAGCTTGTGAGTTCCATGCTTTTTTCCCTCCCTTTCATTATATACATATTGTTCCTTTACATTCATGAAGCAGTCCAAATCCTGCATCCAGCATTGGAGAGGAACAGGCATGTGTGGCTTCACTGGCTTGTCAATCTGAAGTTTTGTTATATTGCAAGCGTGAAGGCTGTCTGCTTTTACATTCATAGCGTGTGACAGTCTGATTATTACATTATCACAGTCCAGCAGAATTCATGGCTGAAAAGAGAGTAGTTTTCCCATGAAGGAGACAAAACTCTGCAATGCCTAAGCTGCGTGGCTTTGTCTGAGAAGTGTTTGGAAAAATGCGTCAGCAGACATCTCAGATAAGACAGATGGAGAACATTTGTCAGGGAGACTTAATATGGAAATGTCTGCTTTGTTACGTCTGTTTACAAAAGTTTTTACAGTAATTTAGCATTTAATGACAGGATCGGCACGTACACACGAGCCACAACACAACAGTTCATCACATAATAATATAGCCTGAAACACATTTTCAATATTTACTGTGACTAATCAGGCTTAGGGACACCAAAAGTGCTGAATGCATTTCTAGACTCTATTAAAATGACATTCGTTGCGTGTTTTATATTCAAACGGATACTACCAATAAATCATTTTTACTCTTAAATATAAAGCGGCAGCCCAAATGTGATTTAAAACTCTCACTGCTGTAGATTAAAGTTCATCTGGTTTCAATCAATACATACGAATTATCACCTGAAAACACAGTTTAATCTTAATCAAAGCTTTGCTGACATGACCACACAGCCTTGCAGGACTTCTGTTCCTCAGGCTCATGTGGCAACATTAAAACCACCGTCTATATGCTGAAGACATAAACCTGTACTTTGACATTGGAATAACAGAAGAACATGGCCAGTGTTTATCTATACCATGTGTAATAATAGGCTTGAATGCCCCAGTGACTCATCTTTGAAGGCTTTTGTTTGTCATTCTGCACTGCAGGAGTGTGAGAGATGAGCTGTAGATGGCCACACTGTTGCTTTGGCTCCATACGCTTGTCCTTGTCTGTTTGTTTCTCTTGGCTCCCTGTACATTTATTCTGTCAGTGTTTAAATCTGTGTATTCAAACTTATATTGCAGGTGGGAGTTCTTTTTTTGGAATGTTTAGTCCTCCGTCTGTGAAAACAAGAGTTTTACTGTAGCTGTTGGCTCTGCTGTATTATCAGCCTTTGGGATGTTGTTGGTTCGCAAGTACAGTAAGTTCAATAATTTAGAGTTCTAAACTAAATTGAAGGAAAAGGAATGCATGAAAAAATATTTATGTTCCATCAAAGTGCAAATACTTGTGGTTAATAAGGACATTTAAGACTTGAGTGGACACTGAGAAGTCATAAGGGTGTTTGCTGATCAAATAACTAAAACTGATGTCCTGTGGCGTGACTTCCAAAACACACATTCAATTTTAATGGCTAAAAATAAATCGGGGGGTTTTCTTAGTAACTGAACATGTTTTTGAATGCCAGAAAGTCATTATTGTTTGTTTTGTTTGTTTTGAATTCTTGTAATGTGGGCATAAAATCAAAAATCTCTTGAGTAATCTTTCTGGCTAATAGGCCTAAGCAACCTTATTCTGTGGAAATATTTTCGTTTCACCACATCATAAGTGAATGTTGACTGCTGGACACATCCGTGCTACCGTCATCAGAGTTCACTGCCTATTCAGGGTCAGGACTGTGTCATTTAGCGGAAGCCCCTCACCCCTGTTGTCAATGCATTCATATTTAGTTTCCTGTTTTGATTATGAGACTGATTGTGTTCTATGCCTAGGACATCACCGGACACAAGGTTATAGACCTTTTGGGTTTTTGTTTTTCCCAAAAACAGTGCAGCACTTTAAGAATGATGACTTCACACATTTTTTATCATATTATTGATATATTTATTGAAGAAGAAAAACAACTGAAGCACTGACCAAAGCAGAAAAATTAAATATAAATGTAACAGAAAGATTATGAAATACAAACTAAAACAGGAGTACTACATATTGTGCCATATTTACCTTTAAAATTTAACCTGCAAACTAATAGATTTTAGTTTGCTGCAGGCCAAACGTGTTATTGCATTAAAATGGAAAGAGACTGAAAGGCCTTCTTCTAATCAATGGATCAAGGAAATGTCCTGTAATCTTGCTCTGGAAAAACTGACATACATTATCAAAGGGAAGTTGAAAGACTTTTCTAGCATTTGGAATCCCTTTTTACACTGCTGCAACCAAGTTGACCTGACAGCGGAATAGAACTTAAATGAAGCATCAAGGTTACACAGTGAATTACAGTTGATTTTGTATGTAAATACTTATACTCCATATTAACCCCATTTTTTATGTATTTTTATTTTTATTTATTTATTTATTTTTTTTTTATTATGTATTTATTTTTATTTATTTATTTATTTTTCCTGTTGTTGTTATTATTATTATTATTTTCCATTTTTTGTATGTTGTCCTGGAGTTATTTTGATTTAATGTGGTGTTTTAATGTTGAGAAAAACCCAATTAAAAAATAAATAAATAAATAAATAAAAAAAACTATAAAATTAAGACTCTGAATACTTGATTTGCAATATGTGCATTAACTAACAGTTAAGTGTTTCTAAGGCAGTTGCAACTCACTTGACATTTCACATTGAAACTGGCACAAATTGTACAAGAAGAAGAACATTTCGTGGCTAATAAAACATCAGTGTTAAGCATAAGTGGGCAGCATGGTGGCTTAGTGGTTAGCACTGTCACCTCACTGTCTTGGCTGGGCCAGTGGGCATTTCTGTGTGGAGTTTGCATGTTCTCCCCATGTTCGTGTGGGTTTTCCCATAGTGCTCCGGTTTCCTCGACAGTCCAAAGACATGTGCTATAAGTGAATTGGATGAACTAGATTGACCTGTACTGTATGAGTGTGTGTGTGAATGCGAGAGTGTATGGGTACTGGATTGTGGCTGGAACAGCATCTGCTGCGTAAAACAAATGCTGGAATAATTGGAGATTCATTCTGCTGTGGTGAACCCTGATAAATAAGGGAATAAGCCGAAGGAAAATGAATGAATGCTAAGAGGCTTTTACATTAGAGGACCATTTTTTAAAGTTCCTAGAACTGTACAGGGAGAACTACCTGCTTTTTAGCGTTCAGCTTTACTCACAGTGTTCTCCATCCTCCAGTTGTTGATTTTGTCGAAACCCACAATATTATTGTTGACCAACTGAAGTCACTTCAGAGTTCCTTGTGGTTGCAAATGCGACCATGAAAACGGCCCAGGGGAAAATATAGTATTTTGAGGGACTGTCTGGCTGCTAATACTGGCATCTGAGTTCCTATAGCTATTGTGAAAGACCTTCTTCAGTGAATTGATGTAAATTTAATAAGAATCAACTGAATTCATACTGCGCCATGGTGGCGTAGTGAGTAGCACTTTCGCCTCACAACAAGAAGGTCGCTGGTTCGAGCCTCGGCTGGGTCAGTTGGCATTTCTGTGTGGAGTTTGCATGTTCTCCCTGTGATTGCGTCGGTTTCCTCCGGGTGCTCCGGTTTCCCCTCACAAGTCCAAAGACATGTGGTATAGGTGAATTGGGTAGGCTAAATTGTCCGAAGTGTATGAGTGTGAATGAGTGTGTATGAATGTTTCCCAGAGATGGGTTGCAGCTGAAAGGGCATCCGCTGCGTAAAACAAATGCTGGATAAGTTGCCAGTTTATTCTGCTGTGGCGACCCCAGATTAATAAAGGGACTAAGCTGAAAAGAAAATGAATGAATGAATGAATGAATTCATACTTGCAAGACTATTCAATGTTTATTTTTTTATATTTTTACTTGATTCTATTTCTGAATGGCTATTATTTTAAGTAATTTCATTTGTGCCTATTGTAATTATCTATTATTTGAAAATGTTTTTATGGTATTACTGACTGTTTCAGCGCACTGTTGTTTGTGAAAGAACAGATTAAGCGATCATTTTGTGGTTTTTATAAACTCACTAACAGAAGCCCCCTCACAAACCTTAGGGCTACCAAAAGTCTACTGGACCCACACTTATGTTTATTGTGATAGCATATCTTCCATTTGCCTCTTGACAGTACCAAAACATACTGTATGTAGAGCAACACCTCCTGTACATTTCTATAGGCTTTAAAGATAATTAGTATGATACATGGCATAAACAAGCACTAAAACATTTGTTCTGTTTTAAGACAAGAAAACAGACAAAGAAAATAGCTCTAAAATATGCTTCAGTGTGACATTCGATTCAGCTGTGTTCCGCTGGATGTAATGCCTCATATGAGATTTCATTCAAATTTATTGCAAGGCTATCCAAGAAAAACTCATTTTACATATCAAATCTTGTTAGATGTACTTGTCAAAGAAACCAGGAACTGCTTTAGTTAGACTTAGATCAAGAGTCTGAAGGCAGCAGCTCCCTTCAGAGTAAGATCTGGGGTTGCTTCCAGTCATTCTGAGGCAAACGGAGAAACTGATCCTCTCTTTATCCTCTTTCTTTCAATTTATTTTTGAAGAATTTTGTTGAAGAATGATGTGTAATGAAGGCCATGCAGCTCTGTTGGTCTGTGCCCAAACACCTTTTTATGAGCCTGGTGTTTTTCGTTATTTTGACATAAATCAAAGTTAGGAGTCTAAGCTAAAAATGTAAACAAACATCCTCTGGTTATTGCTTTCTTTTGTTTAGATGTCCAGCTAGCCCTATACTAGGATTTGTGTTAAATAAGTAAACCTGGCTGTAAAATGTTTGTTTGTGAAGCATTATACTTGTTAATTGTCAATTTCAAACTGTTCTTTTCATTAAGGGAAACTATTTCATTATGGAAAGTCTTTTTTCACTATTTTACAACATTTTTATATTTAGAACATATGAGTTCAGCTGCCAGAGTGAGTTAAATGTTTGAGAATTTTATTTAAATGTAATGAAAAGTGTGGCGTGATGCCAACGTTTTTGTACAAGCCCAATTATAGTCTTCTCATTCATTAAACTCTAAATGCTGTTGTTTCATTGCAAATATTTTACATTCAGACATGCTGTTTTGCATTATCTGCGGCTCAAAGCACTTTTCAGCAACTTATTTATTTGCTTCCCTGGTTACAGACTACTAAGCTGTATTTAGGCTTTGACACACCAAGCCAATGCCAAAGAACTGGCCACAAAAGCTGACTGTGTTGTCTCCTCTTGTCAGCTACGTCTGGGCCAAAAACTACGCTTGAACACACCAGAAGTACTATAGGCCACTGCCAACTATTTGTGTTCTGCACCTGCTTGTAAAGAATTAACTGTCTTTATCTGCCGCTATCAATAGTGTATTTTCTCCAGATAAAAATAGAAACTGAAACTAGGTCTACCATTTTGCATATGCATCATGCTGATCATTTCAATTCTGATGACTTTTATTGTTAAGACAGTATCTGCCTATTGGAATGCTTTGACTCTAAGTCAGATGAAAGGAACAAAAGTTATTTGTGATCTGAAGTGATACCTCAGCCGATAGTGCTGTGTTAGACAGTTTTTGTGTTTACTTTAGGCAATTCAGCAGAAAATAAAGTGTTATAAATGTACAGTATATCTGTAGATGAAATATAGAATACTTTGCTTGACTTAAGTTACAGGTAGCATTTCAAAATAGATGTCCATTTGTTTGTGTTATTTACTGAAATGAATAAACTGAACTATACACTTATTACAGTATTAGTTCATCTTTTTTATGGTAAGTTCATGAAAATAAAGTTGTTCATAGTTAGTTCATGTTAGCTCAGTGCATTAACTAATTTTATTACATGGCTTTCTGAAATACTTGATTCTGATTGGTCATTTGCAGCAATCTATTGGTCATTTGTGGTATGCTATTCTGAAACAACAACTGCTGAATAACACAGGCTCATCCGGGTACCTTAAATCATTATGACTATCAGTGAATGTGTTCATCCCCTTATACTGTAAATGCATTCACATACATATAAATATGCTAGTCTATCGCATTGCTGTTTTTATTTTATTACCATACCATACATATATCGTAGAAACTGCCGCCTTTCAAATAAATACTTCCTCACCAAACATACATTTTTGTCCAGTGTCTGTGCTTTTTCTCTCCAAAAGTTGTGAGAGATTAAAATGTGTTTGTTCTTTTTCCTCAAGTATGCAACCATCAGTGTGTATATCTATCATTTTTGCCATCTTCAGTAGTTCATTGTTGTTCATCTCAGGGCGTACACTAGGTACTGTTGCCTTGAACTGCACTGAAGTGCGATTATCTCCCTTCCCTTCTGCCTCGACGACCTGCACTGCTTTTTGCCTTCCGAACCTGAGCACACTTACATCATTGATGGTGCGACTGTTCAGTTTAGCAGAAGAGAAGCTCTCTCGCTCAGTACAGTGGACATTGCTTTAATTATATCATTTTGTATCATTTATAGTCGTTTGTGATGCAGTGACACACAGTCAAATATTTTGACGCTCATAAATTATCATAAAAATCATGGTGCTGCACGTATTAGGAGGTTTGCTGAAGGTGCAGCTGATGTGCAGCGGGGGTTTGCGTCTATAATAAACTATGACAGTTTGCGTTCAGGGCGCCACGGTGGCCTAGTGGGCAGCACGTTCGCCTCACAGCAAGAAGGTCGCTGGTTCGATCCCCGGCTGGATCAGTTGGCATTTCTGTGTGGAGTTTGCATGTTCTCCCCGTGGTTGCGTGGGTTTCCTCCGGGTGCTCCGGTTTCCCCCACAGTCCAAAGACATGCGGTACAGGTGAATTGGGTAAGCTAAATTGTCCGTGGTGTATGTGTGTGAATGAGAATGTATGGATGTGTTTCCCAGAGATGGGTTGTGGCTGGAAGGGCATCCGCTGCGTAAAACAAATGCTGGATAAGTTGGCGGTTCATTCCGCTGTGGCGACCCCGGATTAATAAAGGGACTAAGCCGAAAAGGAAATGAATGAATGAATGAGTTTGCGTTCATTGAAAAGTAAGAATGATTAAAAAATTCATATGAAACTGCCCCTTAAAAGTGACATTGCGTCTTCAGTTTTGAACTTACATTACAATCGTATCATACCAAAGCCCAAACAATCTGCGCTCTGGCACATCTCTTTCAACCAGGTCAGGGCCAGCCAACTGAATCGCACCTGGGCCCGATTCGGAGCACTTACACTTTGTTTGGTACTGAGTGGACAAACAAAGTACTGAAAAAAACAACAACACAAAGCATGTGCGAGGTGAATGCATGTTTATAAAAGTCGGCGGCATGTATACAGACTACATATATACAGTAGAGAATACACATAAAAATCAAAGTATATTTTAGCTTTAGGTATTCTAGTAAGTTACCTGTCAAATCTTGATTAACTGCAGCATTCAGTCTGAATTCTAGACCACCAGTGAGTCATGGCAGAAATCACTGAGCTCTATTCAGAAATGCTCAGTCTGTAAAGAGAGACACTGGCAGAGCAACTGTGCTAGTAACTGGCAGCTGAAGCTGACTTATGCAGACTCCAGTCTGGCTTATACATGATCCATAAAATTCACAACATGGAGCCAAGTGAACTGGGTAAAACTGGGCTGGGTGGTTTCCTACATTCTGGTTTTATTGGTATAGCACTTTAAGGTCAAGCAGGTTACGAGAGTGTTTTTTCTTCACGTGCACTGGCCGTTTTGAGACATAAAGATGTAATACTGGTGCAACAGTTGGTTACATGATTACAGATTACAGCTATAATTGTCATGACAGAGATTTGGCAGCCTCGCAGGTGAGTTATGCTGAAAGAGACCGTATACACATGGGCCCTAATCAACTTTGTGCTGAGCTAGTATTAAACTACATTGCAAATGGTAATGATAATATATATTATGCCGGTCTCTGGAGAGCATCGGCATTCTGAAAAGTCTCCAAAAGAGGGCAGTGTAGATAAACAGCAATTTGATTTTACCTGTAAATTACATCAACATTTCATTTGCGGATCCCTTAATAAATGCAGATTAATCATCGCGTTTGTTTGCAGAAGCAGCTCTTTTGTCTGATAGCTGTAGTTGATGGCAATTAAACTGTTAGGCTGTATTACACTCTTCCACACAAAA
The DNA here is from genome assembly GCA_903798035.1 of Danio albolineatus. NCBI lineage: Eukaryota > Metazoa > Chordata > Actinopteri > Cypriniformes > Danionidae > Danio > Danio albolineatus. The sequence goes on from CAIGQQ010037872.1 coordinate 4,600,091, forward strand.
AGCTGTTCATTTGGGCTCATTAATCTCCCTGACAAATCAGTTCAATGACAGAAGCCTGGCTCATTACAGTCTTCCATGATTCCCTTTTAATCCAAGACTCCAGAAATCCGCCCACAGCTAATTGACTCATTTATCACCACTATCTGTAACGTGACTGGTGCAAGGGAGAATAAACATGCAGTATCTCTTTAAAATCCACTTGTTAAGGTCACTCAGTTTGATGAGATTCAATTGTGCAGACGCGTTCCAACGTTTCTTTGCTAGATATATATTTGTAAGGTTTTTTTCTTCATATAATTTAATAGTTCTTCAGAAATACACCACCACCACATATTTCTGAGAAAAAGCGAGATCTGCTTCAGTATATTAATTTAGTGAAACCCCAGTAGTCATTATTCAACAAATACAACAGTTTCATATTTACAGCATATGGTTCTTTTCTTTCAGGAGCATGAAGCAATGGTCTTTTGCTTCACAAACACCTTCAAACATAAGTTGAGGTCTGCAGAGGCTGTATCTGATGAATGTGGGTATAGTGTACAACATCTCTATCATACTAATTCAGTGCTGGTTCTTATTTAAGTTGTGAAGTGATTGAACATTTTTAAAGAAATTCACAGTATTGTTTTCTAATTTTAGTAGGTAGTGTATTTCAGTGCAGATTCTAATGGTGAAATATGGCATTCCAAAACGCTTCTCAAGAAAAACGACCACAGTGAGAGAAAAGATCTATGAGCTCTTAAAACCTATTTGTTCACCTCACGGCTAGAATCTCCCCTCCATTTCCTTTTTTTGAGAGATTGATGCTGTTCCTTTGACACACAGTTTTCCTTAGACATTGCTAGCCAGGAATAAATGTCATTCGTGAAATATGCATTGTCTAAAAAGATGACTTTTGAAAACGTTAACATTTTTAAAATCTTACTTTATCACACTCAGCGTTTAAAGTTGAAATTACTTGTCTGAAAATGATTAGTTAAAAAGTCAAAAGTATCTATTTCAAATATTCTGACCTTTACATTGCAAATTATTTAATTATTGTAAGAATCTGTGAACAAAAAAGTTAACAATAAAAAACAAATATTTCCCAAATTAGCAAGCAAGGATTTTTTCACAGTATTTCCTTTAAAATGTTTCTTCTGTTTTATTTCTGCTAGAATAAAGCAGTTTTTAAAACATTTTAAGGTCAATATTATTAGCCCCCTCAAGCAATATATGTTTTCGATTGTCTACAGAATAAACTATTGTGAGACAATAATAGCCCCTTTCACACAGTGATACCTGTAAATAACCGGAAAATTTTCGGAACGACTTTACCGGTAAATTGAAAAAAGCGCTGTTTACACAGGCAAGTTTCATTAGTTTCAAAAACACAGATTTCTTTACTATTTAAAACAGGACCACTGGATATCTTTTCTGCTGGACATACTGCTGTTGTAAAAAAAAAATCTTACTCATACCTCAGGAAAGATATAACAGAAATCTTCGGTGGTTTTCAAAACCTAACCACGGTATACCTTAAAAACGGTTAACGTCCCATGCCTAGATGTACATACTGTATGTGTGTGTGTGTGTTGCCGCTCATCAGAGCACTTTATATGCACATGTGTCCAGCAACTGAAGCAGAGCTTGAAGGTAAACAAACAGCAGTTTATCATAAGCATTTCATCGATAATTTTTTCCACAGTTGGCATTAAGAAGGAACATAGAAACGCTATCTGACCAATAACTAGCAGCTAAATGTGTCTGGAAAGGTATTCAAAGGCTTTTATTTTTATAAACAGCACAGGTGTGAATGTGTCTGAGGCCCCGTTTACACTAGTACGTTTTCGTTTTAAAACGCATAAGTTTTGCTACGGTTACGCCATCCGTCCACACTACGCCGGAGTTTTCGAGGTGCGAAAACGAAGCATTTTAGAAACGCTGGAGACGGCGTTTTCATTCTAAAACGCAGCCGCTGCGTCACAGTGTGGACGGATATCTTTGAAAACAGAGGCGTGGTTGCTGAGATCCGCTATGTGATTGGGGCTTTGGGTCATTGCGTATCCTTTCCTTATTCGTCAAGCGCACGTGGCTATAACGTCACCGGCAGATGGCAGACCAGTCTTCACTGTAAACACGGCATTTTCGATAGCCATGGATGTTTTATATTCATTTGTTACTTTAAGTAACAACTCGACCTCGTCGTCTGTCCACAAAAAGACCTCTCTTGCTTTCTTTACCATCGCGTTCATCGTTCAACCAGCATTTGTTGGCTAACAATAACCAAATGCAGAGCGAGACACGTGCTTCCTGTTTATACTTGAAAGCGCAAGCTCAGAGTGCGGGAATGGTGCGCGAATGGTCACGTGATATACGTTTCTGGTGGAGGGAGGTCTGTTGAGATCCGCTAGTGTGGACGCAGATCGTTTTCATGCTAAAACGCCATTTTTAAACTAAAACGCACTAGTGTAAACGGGACCTGAGTGTTCTGATTGGCTGAGTAGACGTCTCACGTCAGCATGTTCTAAGCGTGAACGCGCTTTTTCCAGCAATGTTCCTTCAACAGAAGAACAACTTCTCTTATTTACCAGTGTTTTCCAAAAGGGCCTATACTATTCACATATACAGACCTTTCCGGAAAATTACCGGCAATTTTCCGGAACGGTTCGTATGTGTGAACAGGCCCAATGACTTGCCTAATTTCCCTAAATTGTCTACACTTTAAGCTGAATACTAGTATCTTGAAAAATATCTAGTGAAATATTGTATAATATCATCATGGTAAAGAAATCAGTTATTAGAAATTTGTTATTAAAACTATTATGTTTAGAAATGTGTTGAAAAAACCTTTCTGTTAAACAGAAATATACTGAAGGGCTAATAATTCTAACTTCAACTGTATATAACATTGTTAAATATTTTTATTATGCTTTAATAATGCAATGAAATTTGTTATTAATTGATCCCATTCTGCAGTACTCAGTGTGTGAAATCATTAATGGTATTGCTTAATGATGTCTTCAATAGTGCTTGTCTTTTTTTGAGCTCATTATTTATATTCAATTTGTCAAAAGAACAGATGTCTTCGTTTTTAAAGCAAAGCCCTGACTGACATAATGATGAGCTTACCATCTTGCATATAAGAGCTGTAATGATTTCCTGCCTTTTTTCAAAAATCTGATTAAAATAGCTGCAAAAATAACCACAAAAGTCAGATGGTGCAGGAGCTCCTTTAGTTATTACAGACAGGAAACATTTCAGATGTCAAATGCAATGAAAAATTCCTCTGGCGTCCTTCAGCTCAACCTACAGGGACGTTAGAGAGGGATATGGTGCACTCCTTTAAACTGGAGTAAATCAGAGCGGAGATATGCATGTGCTCATCTGGCTTTCTTATGCGGTGTTATAATCCTTAGAAGCTCTAAATGTGAAGGTTTGAAGTTTCACAGAGATTCATACATGAAGAGGCTGTTCTTGTCAAAACTACTGATAAAACACCACCAAATTAGTTTTCATATGGTGATCTAATCAATCTCAGCTGCAGGGTTTTAGTCTTGTGTGTCCTTCAGAAGGACAAACTCATCTCCACGGCAGCTCTGCTCTCATTCACTTCCAGCTTTTTCTAATCCAGCTGAAGTGCAGAGAGGGCCCCACAAAACAACATGCTTGTCAGGCTGTATCTCCACTCCTAGAGTTTTATGGGGCACTGCTTAGGGGAACAAAGAAAAAAGCAATCAGAAATAATGAGAGAGGCTCAGGTCAGCCGCTCAGTAAAGCTGAGGATCACACAGAGAGCAAATGAAGGGGATTTAAACACAGGGCCGATCTAGTGTCCTGATAAACCTCATATACTTTGCAGGAAAGTGCTGCTGTCCAGTTATTTACATGTAAAACATATTTTGTTAATATCATAAGTGCGCTTTGTTAATAGAAAGTGAGCACTTATGATATGGGTGACATGTTAAAAATACTTTTGAAGATACTTTTTTTATCTATCAATTTTTTCATCCATCCAACCATCTTTTATCCAATTATCCAATTATCCATCCATCCATCCATCCATCCATCCACCCGATCATCTTGTTATTTAACTAACCATCCATCCATCTAATCCATTCATTCACTGATCTATTGATTCTTCAACCATCCATTCAATTATCCAATCACCTTTCCATCCGTCCATCCATCCATCCATCTATCCATCCATCCATCCATCCATCCGTCCATCCATCCATCCATCCATCCATCCATCCATCCATTTATCCATCCATGCATTCATCTGTCCATCCATCATCCATCCATACATCCATTCATATGTCCATCCATCCATCCATCCATCCATCCATCCATCCATCCATTCATCTATCCATTCATCTATCCATCCATCCATCATCCATCCATCCATCCATTCATACAAAGGCCAATCCATCTATCCGTCTGTCTGTCTGCTCATCCATCCATCCATCC
>CAIGQQ010037872.1:4604549-4609549 GCA_903798035.1 Danio albolineatus
TCCATCCATCCATCCATCATCCATCCATCCATCCATCCATCCACCATTCCATCCACCCATCCATTCATCCATCCATCCATCCATCCATCCATCCATCCATTCATCGCACAGTGAATGTTTTCCTTACAGAATGTACATTTGTTGCTTCAGAAAGATATGGATACAAATGTTATTAATCATATTCAAAGATCACTGTTATTTGGAGCAGTTTTGCAGAACAGATGTTTTTTTTGTGTCTGTTTTTGTGTCTTTTATTTGTTTTGTTTTATTTTATTTCATTTCAAGAATTGCGCAACAGTATGAACTGTGACTTCAGCTTCTCGTAATTAGATTACTTTCTTTTTTACTAATGCGTACCAGAAATCAGCTCTCTTTCTCAATATGAAGTGACTCATTAGATAAGCTATTCGAGAGCCTTCTGAATCCTTCTGTATCCAGAGGGACTCATGGGTAATTTAATCTATGATCCACTTGGCTGCAAGCTGGCGAAGATGAAACAGTTTCTTTAATGGAGGATGAGTTATGATCTCTACCATCTTGATATTGCTGCATTTTGGAGAAGATCACAGCAGTAGACTATAAAAAGCACTGTTTGGGGCAGTGGTACTGAGCCACAGCTGGAGTTATTCGGCTTCTTCAACATGAGTTTTCACAGACTTTAGTGATGCTCCTCCTGTCATCGGCCGATGGCACCACTCCTCTGACCTCATTCATCATCGGCCTCCAAAAGGTGAAGGTCAGCGAGTGCCATTCCTGCATCCTCTTGTGGATGATCACGCACAATATTCCTGATAGTAAACCAGCAGCTAAATCTAAATGTAGAACAACATACAGTGCTTTTTCGATGCTCTTTATTCAAAAATGCAATCTTCCCTGCTGCCACATAGTGTCAGTGTTTCTTTTAGCTGTTTAACACATCAACCATGTCTTAAGGAATATATTATATTATATTATATTATATTATATTATATTATATTATATTATATTATATTATATTATATTATATTATATTATATTATATATTGTATTTTGAGGGCGCCACGGTGGCGTAGTGAGTTGCACGTTCGCCTCACAGCAAGAAGGTCGCTGGTTCGAGCCTCGGCTGGGTCAGTTGGCATTTCTGTGTGGAGTTTGCATGTTCTCCTCGTAATTGCGTTGGTTTCCTCCTGGTGCTCCGGTTTCCCCCACAGGTCCAAAAACATGTGGTATAGGTGAATTGGGTTGGCTAAATTGTCCGTAGTGTGATTAAGTGTGTATGGATGTTTCCCAGTGATGGGTTGCAGCTGGAAGGGTATCCGCTGTGTAAAAATATTTTTTTTTATTATATTGAATTATATATTATAAATAATTTTATAGTTTACATTTACTGTCTTAAATCAATTTGTGTTTTAAACCAAATTCTGGTCAGGTTTCAAGGTAAGTGTAATTAAGTAAAAGTTTTTGTAAAAGTATATGAATATGATTCAAATGTATTTATACAGTCTGTGCTTGGCTGTTGAAATTTTTAAAACATAAACAAAGTCATAACAAAGTCATTAATGACATTGAAAAAGATTTCTGTTTTCATATACAATTCAACTGTTTTTTTTAGTACTCATGGTGTGTTTACATGACCTCCCCAAAAATCTTTTTTATGGTGCAAATAGCCCTATCCTAATGAAAAAGTCAGTATTTCAACCTATTTTTTAAATTTATCTTTAATGTATGCACTGTGCTCAGATTCAGAACCAAAAAGATTTCATTCTGACAAAAAAACAGATCCATGTAAATGTACAGTAATTGTACTAAATGTTACTTGAACATCAAATCAGCATAGGGAAAGGATCATTCATTCATTCATTTTCTTTTCAGCTTAGTCCCTTTATTAATCTGGGGTCGCCACAGCGGAATGAACTGCCAAAAAAAAAATCATTTGGCATATAAATTCTGCCTTGGGGAGTTAAAGAGATTGCTTTAAAAAGTTAGGCAGAAAAGTTCTGTCCAAACTTTTTAATGGCAGTGCATTATTTTTAAAAATATATTCTAATAAATGCATTATTCTTTCAGCTACAAAAATGCACATCAATTTCAGACTTTGAGCATGAGATTGCGAATTTTTTAAGTAAAAAATGGAAAGAACCCCCCCCCCCCAACAATATTTTAGTAATCAGTCATCTTGATAGTATTTACTTTAAGTACAAAACCTTAAGTCTTCTTTCTGAATCTGAACACAGAGAAGTTTGATGTTGAACAAGAATTCATCTCATACGATGTTTACAAAGCCAGATAAAATTGCCATTGTAATCAAGATTAAATGGACCCCAGTAGGCCCTTGATGAATAACAGATCCACCGGCAAAGATCGCATAGAAAGAGAAACGAGTGGGAGTCCAGAAACACACATTAAACAATATGGCTCATCTACACTTGAGCTGCATTTTTTCCCCAAAACCTTTTTAAAAAAAAAATCCAAATATCATATTTTAACTTAATTTCTACAAATCACCATCAAACCGCTGCTTGCAAAACACTGAGATCTGACCTTCTCGAACAATCTCTTGTTATTTCAACAGTGGGTTGGGAAATTCCGTCAGCGATTCCTCACTTATGATTAAGACAATTACACATTGGGCTGTTTGATGAAATATTGTGTTATTGCTGAGTGCCATATTAAGCTCATTAACACCATCATTGCTGTATTTGATGCAGAAAATGTCTGTCATCTGAGTGTCAGCAAGACAAATGGCTGTATGTCATATGTGCTGTTTGGACTTCACTAAAGATAAGACTTTTTTTTCTTGTTGAGGTAAAGCAATATATCATGTGCCTCAAAAGGCCATCAAAATTCATATATCATTCCTTTCGGGAGTCATTCACACTCTGTGTGTGTTTATGTGTGAATGGGACAAATCATTTCAACGTGAATGTTTTGAGAACATGAATTACGGGTCACTTTGACTCAGTAAATGCATTAACCAGTTACCAGTCATTCTTCAGTGCATCGCAGCTCTGGCTAAAATAGTTATTATATGTCCTCGCAGACAAAACCCAGACATATTACTGCTATAAATGCAAACCAGACCAAACCAAAACCTAAATGTGAAGTATTTGTGTTCTGGGTTCTGGTTTTTAGGAGCAAGTCATTGATATTTGTCTGTTGTGTTGTTGTCAAATCTTATTTTCATAACATCTTTTGTTGTTAAACTCGGCATGAAATGAATATTCATGCTTTGTGCTTTCTAAAAGCATGTTATTGATTTCACTGTGAATGATATATTTGTGCATACATATTATTTATTTTTTTTGTTTTACCATTTAATGTTTATTTAGTATTAGTTTATTAGTATTTTCCAATACCCAACGTTGGATTACAACAACTCCGATTTTGTAAAGCACAATTTGCTTTATATTCATTCATTTTTTTTCGGCTTAGTCCCTATATTAATCTGGGGTCTCCATAGTGGAATGAACCGCCAAATTATCCAGCATATGTTTTATGCAGCGGATGCCCTTTCAGCTGCAACCCGTCTCTGGGAAACATCCTTTTCACACTCATTCACACCCATACACTACGGACAATTTAGCCTACCCAATTCACCTACTGTATACCACGTCCTTGGACTTGTGGGGGAAACCGTAGCACCCGGAGGAAACCCACGCGACCATGGGGAGAACATGCAAACTCCACACAGAAATGCCAACTGACTTAGCCGAGCCAGCAACCTTATTGTTGTGAGGCGAACGTGCTACCCACTACGCCACCGTGGCACCCCTTTTGCTTTATATATGTTTTTAAATTTATCAATATTTTACTGTATTTTTTTTCTTAAATTTTAATTTCTCTATAAATGTTAACTTATATGGTCCTATAGACTAATGGAGAATTATAATGTGGAGGCCATAGAGAAACTGAGAATAAATTTTTTACATACATTTTTCACTAGTTTGATCAAAAAAAGGAGAAAAAATGCTATAAAGATATTTTCACCCATTTTTAAAGTGCAGTTATTTCAGGACAATGGATGTCTAATGTTGAATGCATTGCATGCATTTTATCTTGCATCAATAAAAAGGACATTCTAGCAGAAACATACATATTTACTTATATATAAAATGTGACAGGACCTGACTTAAGCTCGTCGTCCTCTAAAGATTATCAAAAAAACAAGTATAAAATCATACAATTCAATGAACGCATCCTTGATCACTGTCAGCTTCTCCTCCATCAAATTATGTCACATCCGAGTCATAGCCTTTTTTGTTTAATGTAATGCAAATGTGACAGGACTGACAGAAACATGGGGACAATTAGTATTTATTTATTTAGTAGAATTTATTTTAGAATTTCATGTTTTGAAATCAATTGATTTCAACTTAAACTTGTAAGTATTTTTTCCCTAAATAACACTTTTTAGCATAACAAAACTATTTTAAAAATCTGAGAACCAAATGAATGACACATTCCTTTACAGAACAACTCACAGAAATCAACCATCAGTCCATTTTAGAAATTTGGGGGATGAAAGTACTTTTTATTGACTGTATTTCTGTTTTTATTTCAGGGACAGATAATGTAAGTTTCTGGTAGAATGTTCCAGAAAACTCTTTTTCTGTGAGATGTTGTTAGTAGCTCAAAGAGATTCATGAGAAACACAGAGTAGATCAATTTACATTTGCACTTATTCATTTAGCAGACACATTCATCTAAGCAACAAACAAATGACATAAGCAACTCGTTGTAAGGAGACAATACTGCCATTATGTTGTCTGGATGAAATCAACATCAGTATTATTGTACAAACTGGGGTTTTAGGCTTTTTCAACGTTGTAGAGAGTAATATTTATAACTGTAGGCTTGTAAAATACACCCACTGCAGTAGACTCAGCACACATTCAGACTCAGGTCACTATGACCTTCAGAACTAACTGGACTTTCCCTGGCAGACCATTCAAATCCCCCAAATCTCAGACACATTCAAACATTTCTTAATGTAATTGTTGGTCTGTTTGTTTGTTTATTTA